>JACXGJ010006337.1:0-34875 GCA_016801105.1 Esox niger | reverse complement strand
CCCCCCCCCCCCCCCCCCCCCCCCCCCCCTCTCCCCGGGCATACTGCACAGCTCTCAACACAGTGGTTTAACACCTGACCAGAACAAATTAAAAACTTTATAGACCATACAGGTTTTAATCAAACCCCTCTTTAGTGTTCTTTTAGAATGGGGTGCTTCGGGTGGAACAATCCAAAAACAGGTTATATTGACTCTTTAATTGTTAGAAGGACATCCAATACAATTATTGTCTTGTTCTACCCGTTTTTTTTTTTAAAGGCCACCTCCACGATGGCCAATACAGGACAGTACCTCGTGACCAATCAGAAGAGAATCGTCTCAGAAGGCAGAGAGTGTAATAGGGTGATCTGCTGCGCAACATGAGTGAGGAAGCTACGGCTGCCCAAATCGAAGTCCAATAAGTTCTTAAATTACAAAAAGAAAATAAGGGTGAAAATGCAAGGAAAAAATCCAGGGGGCAAGACTGCGTTTGTCTATTGCACTCCAGTCAGGCCTCTTGGACATCAGGAGGACAAGGTGAGGAGCGCAGAAATACGAAACAATCTAAATGTCTCGGTTTATTCGTTGTCAATTATTTGTAGCTTCCCTCACAAAGTACAGGTAGTTATAACATAATTTGTAGTTGATGTAAGGCAGTTTGGTGTTTTGCAGAGAGCCCAGTTACACATCTCTACCCCCAACCTTTACACACAGAGCAGCTAAAAACCACAAGCAAAAAAAAATCCCACAAAAGAAAAAAGGAATAACTGAAATCTAACAGCCCTCCAAGTAGACAATTCTAGTGTAAAACGTGTAGTTTTTAATGTAGTAAAATCTCAGTAGGATTTTCTCATTTACCTTGTGATTTCATTATATAAATGTAGCGATTCATAACTAATTTCTTCCATTTGTTCTGCCTCCCGAAATGTCTTTATCAGCCGCTGCCGCAGAAGGAACTACTGGCAGCTGATCAAACAGCAAGCTGGTTTGTGATAAATACATCACCGGTTTGTAGGCTTCTTCACCAATTCCTCTGTAATTATAAACAAGAAAGACGACTCCTCGAACAGTACCATCAGCTGGGCTTGATATTATCCAGTCCTCGTAGAAAAGAAAACCTAAGTGGTCTTTGCTTCTCGTCTTTCGTGTCCTTTTTTTAAATGTGATTTAATGAACATTTACAAAGTGTTCCAAACTTTTCACGATGTCTCCGTTCCCCTGCAACTCACAAATCCCGAAACTCCTCGCTCTGTGGTCTGAAAAACATTCTGATTTTCAACTGTCAGTCCCGTTTCACAAAGAAGGATTCCTTTTCCCTTTGTTTTGTTTTAAATGACAAATTCATTTGGAATGGCATTTCCAGTCTTTTGAATGGATTTGCTGAGAAACTCATGCAGGGATGTGCACAGCCACGATAATGGTGATAAGACTTCATTTGAGAATAACATAATGACACTAAAACTTGATATGAAACATATCTGCAAAAAAAGGGTTAGGGAGGAGCTATTTGGGGGATGGGCGGGGTGTCGGGAAGGGCACGCCGGGGGGAGCTCCACGCTGACGCGGAGGGGCGCGGCCGGGCGCTCAGAGCTTCTCTGAGGAGGGGATCCAAATGTAGGGGCCTGACTGTTCCTCGATGATCATCTTGATTTTGTTGTAGATCTCCTCTAGCGAGTCACCCTGTACGATGGCTGTCAGTGGAGAGAGGCAAACATCGTCAGTGCACTGACACAACAAAAATCCTGCTAACAACAGCGACACACACGACTCATCCGTTAGGAAGCTCGTCTGGTGAAGAATAAAGCAGTGGGCATACCTGTGAAAAACTCTCCAAACTCTTGCTCGAGCTTGATTGCCTTGTCAAAGACTTTATTGGCTTGCTCATATGTCTGCCTCTTATTCATTTCCCTGAAAGACACAGTGATGGTTGGTTATCGTGCAGTTCACCAGGTGTAATATCATAGGGAGTTACGGAGGAGTTTGATTGCTTTAAAGATAATTTCCAAAGTCACTCACATAAGAGCTTCAATTGATTTTGGTTTTATGAAAATTGCGATCGAGTAAAGTTGTGCTTGTTGCAGACGCTTTATAGCATTCCCGGACACGTCTAGGATACAGTGTTTTCCCTGTAGGAAGGACAAAGATCGAACAAACAGTGAAGAATTGAAAACAGCAAATACCTTCTCGGGTCTCACACCCATAAAGAGTTGAGAGGAAAGTAATTCAGGGATACTGTACATTAACCGTGTGTGTTTGTGTGTCCTCCTTACCCTCTCTGCCACTGCTCTGACTGACAAGATGCTGGTCCCATAGAGGTTTTCGTTGAACTGTCCCGCCTCAATGAACTTATTGTCCTGAATGTCTTTCTCCATCTGCTCACGCGAGCCCACAAAGTGGTAGTCCTGGCCGTCCATCTCGTTCTCCCGCCGCGGACGAGTCGTGTCTGTAGGAGACAGAGAACAAAAGCAAATGGATCAGTGGTCAGTGGAACGAGGGACAAAGCACTGGCTTTTAGACACGGTTGTGACAATGTGGGATCCAGGTCGTTAGGTGGTGAACTTACGAGGAACGCAAGATCCAAACTTATGAGGGAACTCCGAGATCAGGTCATCATTTATTCTGTCTTTCATTGGGCCCAGGATGATCACCGGCCGTGTGTAATGAACTGCAGGGTGTCGGAAGGAAACCGGTCAGAGAAACATTAAGAAAAACATCATGGTCGCAGTCACTAATCTAAACAGAGAAAACCCAGTTCATCATACTCACTCTCCTGTCGAATGACTGGCTCGTATGACAAAATGGTGTCTTCCTGACCCTCTGAACAGCAGAAAAGGAGGAAGGTCCAGAGAAGATGAATTAATTATTTAAATCACGTGAAACTACATTATGAGAATCAATTGTCAGATCAATTGCGGAAGAGGCCATTTTTAGAAGTACTTTTTTAATCCTGCATTAGTGACCGGGGGTTACATCCCACTACAGAACAGGGGACTGAAATTGACCAGCATTCTGGAGACGGGTGTCCTTTCAATTATGTGGGTAACATAAAAAAAACAAAGCACTTATAAAGAAATTGTTATAAAACATGCTTGCTTACTTGAGCTGCTTTCACTGTCACTCGTATTGGACGTCAGGCATTCTGCAAGGAGAAGAACGGAAAATTACTAACCGCTCAGCGGCGAAAGGCCACAACAAACTGGTTTGAATGTAGGCACCCCACCAGTCTCAGAGCATCAATAGGAAACAAGACCCCGCAATGAATATAACCAGATGAAAAGGAACACCGGCAGAAAGAAGAACAGACAGGAAAACAGTCCTGTTAAGAGTGACAGCGACGTCCCTCCATATGGGTGAATGGTTGAGGGGTGGCAGCGATAGCAAATCAAGCGGTTCCTTTTTCAAAAGTCCCACTTGACCCCCACACGTCCCTTGCCGGGTGTTCGCCATTGGCTGGTCAGTGTCTGCGACAGCAGTCAGGGACAAGCCAAAGGAAACTAAAATAGCTGGGCCTAGTGACCTCAGCGATGCACGTGGACCGGCTGGCTAACAGGAGGAAAGCAGAACAGGTCCAGCCGGTGAGGAACAGACTGGATGTCTACAAGGTGTCGTGAGCGGACAGTGTCTTGATGAAACCTTTACGACCACATTCAGACAAGAGAGAACGGAGTCAGACAAAATCTTGCTCCCTTGTCCCATGGATGTGTGTCAGTGTGTGCGTGTGTCAGTGTGTGTGTGCGTGTGCGTGTGTGCGCGTGTGTTTCAGTGTGTGTGTGTGTCAGTGTGTGTGTGTGTGTGTGTGTGTGTGTGTGTGTGTGTGTGTGTGTGTGTGTGTGTGTGTGTGTGTGTGTGTGTGTGTGTGTGTGTGTGTGTGAGTGTGTGTGTGTGAGTGTGTGTGTGTCAGTGTGTGTGTGTCAGTGTGTGTGTGTGTGTGTTGCAGCCATTGCCAGCTGGGTCTGCGTGGAACAAGCGTTCAGCTCTGAGCTCATGGGATGGAAGGTGCAGCAGGACACAGTACAATCACACACACTTACTCAAACTCTTTGATCCATAAAAGTCATCGCCTAACCCTGGGAAGTCCTGAACAGCCCGATAGGGGAGGAGCAGAAACAGAGAGAAGCAGACAGGAAGAAGAAGAAGACGTTAGTGAGAGACGGGCCGAGAGAGCTAGAGAGACAGAGGTGTGTGTTGCTGTGAAGGACCACCAACAGGAGGCCCTGCGCTCATTAAACCCTGAGCCCCACATCATTCCCAGTCAACGCCATGCCCTTTCAATTACAAAGACAATGCCAATCAGGAACAGGATTTTAACCCTTTGGTGTTAATTCTTTGTAATACTGCAGTCCACTTAATTAACGAGATGGGCCTTTTGTGGGTTGTGTCTGGGCAGCAGTGAATAGTGGGGGCTGACCAGGCCCAGAGCACAACGCAGAGGCCCGGACAGATATCCACCCTGGTAAATAGCAGCACACACCTGGATTCTCCCATCACCAGAGGACAGACAGACACGGGAGAGACAAACGCCAGAGAGACAGATACCAGATCCCCAGGCCTGTGTCTGCGTGGGTCTCCCGGATGCTAGTAGATGGGTGAAGGACAGTGACTGGGGAAAGACAGCGCTGCCCACAGACAGACAGACACTGTCTGCTCCCACAGGTGAGTGGTGAGATGAAGCTGAGAGAAGGGAGAAGCTAGAAAGGAACGCGCAAAAAAAAAGCTGAGATCACATGTTGGGTACTCACGTTCAGACTCCAACTCCTGCACAATATTCTCCTTGCTCTTGTAAAACGGGAACTTTCGCGAGAGATTGAAGCTTTTTTTGCGCTTTACTTTGACTGGCTGCTTGGAAATGCGTGTGATGGGGAAAGGGGGGGGGGGGGGTTGATGGGGGTGGGTTGAAACAAAAAACAGAACACAATGCTGTTGTTCAATGAGGACACCAACACCATGCATGCAAAATGAAATAAACCGGACAAAAATCAATAAAAAGTGAACAATGAACATAAATGCAGGGCTGATAACCAGGGATAAATGAATGGAACACTTATGCAAAGGGAAGATGCCATTTCCATTTGACCCCAGAAACAGGATGTAAGGGCTGACAATACTAGTGGCCATTCGAGGCTTCATTACCGTTCTTTTAGTAGCAGGATATTATGCTAGCAGCGCTAACACAGATTTTATTTTTCAAAATAAAAGACATCATTGAAATATATAAAGCAATATAGTTAATCTAGTCGGTACATGTCATGTTTCAGGTCGGTTCCAATATTGTTCTTGTCTGTTCATTCGTACAGACTAGACTTAACTTTATTGCCATGTACATTTCAATTATGGCTTTTATTTTGATAAAGAAAATCTTAGTGCTGCCAGCATAATGTCCTGCTGCTAAAATAACGCTAATAAAGCCTTGTTTGGCCATCCCTAGTACTTTCTTCTGATCAACAATATCCATACAGATGGGGATTTAATTAAGTCATAATATTACATGAAGATCACGTGACAGAACATAAACGAGTCAATTCCCCCTTGCACACCCATCGAAATACTGCATTCATAATGCAGGGCTATATATCATCACGTTTTTACCACGAAGTCAGTTGGCTAATAGTCTTGCATTCGTAATTAGGTAATACAGCTGTTTCCAACCGCGTACTTGTGTTTTTTTCTAGTGTACAGCAAGTACGGAAGACCACTGTCAGTTTCCAAGCGTAATTCCAAACCTAAGAATGCGAAATGGAGAGTACGGCTCAATCTCAAATCGCATACTATATAGTATGCCAGATTAGTATGCGATAAGATTAGTAGGTTTCAAACCATAGTATGCAGAAAATAGTACGCCAAAAGTTCACGGACGGTCTACTATTTCTTGTGGATTTTCAAAGTGCGAATCCGTGCATGCTTTTGGAGTAATATAGACCACATCCCTTGGCGAACAGAAAAAATGGGTTTCCATGATTCTCTCGTCTTTTCACTTGAAGAAAAACTAAGTTATCGTCACCTATATAGATACTTACTGCATCAATGTCATTCCCGGATGAAAGAGAAACGAACGTTGTGCCATGAAATTCAATAGCTGTGTCTGTGTAAAGTTTGTCTTCAGTCGCTAGCAATTGCGCAAAATCATATGACAATTCCAAGTTTTAAGTAGATAGCCCTACCAGTAGGCTTATTGCTGGCTAATACGCTGTTAAAACGGCAGTGACAAAAGCTAAACAGTTCATATAAAATGCTATATGTTGTGGAAATAAACGTTAGTCAGTTTAACACAATGCTTAATAGGGTCTAGTTAAATATTCAAACTTGGCATGACGGTAACGCGTTACAAAATCTATTGTTGAGACGCAATTTTACGCCAAGGTATTCAGTCCCAATTCTGGCGTACTAGGTACTAAATAGTATGTACTTTACCATAATCGGCGAGGTACATACTTGTAGTATGCAATTTGAGATTGCTTTGGAGCGCAATTTCCCCAGCTCCCCTAGGTCTTCTGGCAAGGATGGAGGGCTAGCATCTTTATTCAGGTCTATTTTCTGATGCCGGCAGACTCCTGACAGTTTCGTTAGGTTTTAACTGCAACAATTTGAGTTCAACCATCTATTTTCCGTACTGTGCGCGGTGGTATATCGTCCACCTAAAGTTAATACGGATTTTTGGCGGCGATAATGTTGTATTATGATCGTTTTTATTGTTGGACTGGTCAAGGATTTTATGAGTCATATCGACTCCTTCAATCTCGTCAGTGACTAGTGCGACATGAAAAAGGGCACACTGTGTTTTCTTACGGCTATTAGCTTATGGTTATTAGCTTACTTGGGAGGCCTGAAAAACCAAGCACGTACCTCGTTCGTTTTTCGTTGCCAAGGAAACTACATCCCAGCCGTGGTTGATCACTTATATTTCATCATCATTCATGTTGTAGATTACATTTTTCATACACAATGAAATAGAACGAACTTGTCATTCGTTATGTGGACTGTATATTTTTGTATACGTATTGATGAGTGTGGCAAATGTTAGCAAGATCGTTTACGTTACGGACGTCAGCCAACATTGTCTCTAGTGTCACGTCAACGTAATAAAGCCTCGTTCGGTGGCGGGGGCAAACGCGAAGACAAACGGTGGCAGGTCGGTTTGGTGATGAGGAAATTCCGTCAACATAAGTATGCTTCAAAGTTTAACTGGTTTTAGCGCTCCGCACACTTACATAGAACAAGACAGAATGCTATTCTGATCTCAAATGATTACACTTGAAATAATCGTGGGACGCAGGACGCAAGAATGCATTTTATAACGCAGGTGCATGCTTCGTTTCCCAAACCTCACAAGTTCGCTAACAAAACTTTATGTAAACTTGGTACACACACGTCGATTCGCGTTCTTAGGTTTGGAATCACACTTGAAAACAGACAGTTCACTCCTGCAATTGCTGTACACTAGAAAAAAACACAAGTAGGCATTTTGGTACATGGCCACAGACGCCGTCTGAGGTGAGTCTGTGGCTTTTTCTCCACCATCTCCAGCAGCTGTGTCTGATGTCGGCACCCGATCGCGCACAGCCTGCTTCAGGAAGGGTCATCTCATAGGGTGCCTAAGTCAGGATGACCCACACACTCACCCTGTTGGACTCGATCATGCCGGTCCTGGCGTGGAACTTGACCGTTTTTAACCTCGCCCGCTCTTTCTTCTCCACCCTGCGCAGAGAAGAACTAAGTGTTTTACCGAGGCCGTTTTGACAGCCGTACACCAGCGCATGCGACAGTTAGGTTGGTAAAAACCAACCGATGGGGTTTACCTCTTCTTGCTCGGGATGACCCCAATCTGCTCGCTCTCCCCGTGGGGCGTGACCAGGCGTGCCTGCCACCATTCGTCATCGGAGGCGTTGATGACATGGAGGATGTCCCCATAGGAGAAGCTCAGGCCTTGGCTGGGCAGGCAGCTGTCTCTGGTCCGGTCGTAGTCAAACAGGGCTCTACAGACAGACAGAGGTGAGTGCGACTGTCAAATCACTCAACATAAATCTCTGCGCCCCAGTAGTGAGAGGTTCTGGGGTTTAAAAACCTGCACGGTGACATTTCACAATGTTATTACAGAAGACACTGGTATGTTTGTGGCTTGAGTGTCGATGCACTGTCATACGGGTAAACCCGCTTAGTTTATCAGGGCAAATTGCGGCTCTACAGGTTTCACTGCTGACAACCTTATGATCGTTGTCTTGTTTCCTTACTAAGGTTGGTTTCTACACCAGCTGACCACAGACCACATCTTTAACATTCCAGTAGCACATAACTGATGTCATGGTTCCTTCATAAGTCATCCAGATCCTAAAACCCAAATAGCACACTACCAAGAACGTTCCACAATATGCCAAACCGTGTGTATTTTTTAAATACTAAAACACCCCAGACCTCCTTGCATTGAAATAATAGCACTCATGGGTTACACACAGATTTACGCGTATCCACGCTTCACAAATGAGCCCCCTGGGGTAATGTTCTATTGACGGAGGAGTCAAAAGTGAAACTTGTTAGATGTCAGTCTCACCTGCACTTATTTATTAACATGTTTAAGGAGTTGCCATTTCCTGAAATCTAGAACCTTAAAGGGTTCCACATAACACCCGGGTTCAGTGGCGCAGTGGGTCCCAAAGGAGTCTCAGTGTCCCGTTCTACATCGTTAAGGTAGAAGAGTGACACTCCCTGGTTCATTGGGTTCTCCATTCTGGTCTGAAGTTCTCACTAGCGTTCTGCTACCTAACTGCAGGTAATTGTACAGAGTTTCACTGCCAGGTGATATGACTGACTCCCTATTTCCGCTCACACAGGAATTCAGACACGCCCTGTGAGTGTGTCCTCAGAGGTCTCTGCACATTCCAAAAGACGAGAAGGCTGCTGTACTGTTGCTGCAGACTGCTGAAACAGACATGGCCATTTCCCACAAAACTTCATGCTTAGTCACCTGCGCAGAGTGGAGAGGAAACGCTGGCTCTGCCTGCCTGACAGGAGTCTCAATCAAGAGCATTAGTCTGGCTGTCGCAGGTGGTCCAATGAGCTACAGTCTTGTTGTGATACAACAATAATGGGCCAATTACAGAACACTGTCTTCTGCGGTCAAGTTAAAACAAAATTGCTGTTTTGGTGAGTGAGACTCAGTTGATCCAATAGAAGTCTGGCAATGCTGTTACGACTGTATTGACGTAAATGTGCCGTGCACAACATCTCGGCAAGTTTAGGAGGGAAAACAAAAGCTCACTACATAATCCCTGCAGTCAACATGCAGTTTGGGTGGGTCACGGGAGAGAACTTCAGCAGGTAAATTAGGCTTTACCTTGAAATGAAAATGCAATGACAAAACAAACATGAATACTCGGTTCAGTCACGTGATCGCTCTGACAGAATAAACAAAATGAAAGTGTACAAAACTGGTAGACAGCTATCTGTACATTTGATCAGGGAGGGTCAATGCAATCGTTTTGGAGGTGAAGGAGAAGACATTCTTCACTGACAAAGCGAAGTTTTGTGGTAATTTACCTACATTAGCGCTGGTTCTAGGGGAGGGATGTGTAGCTTAGCGCAGCCAGTATAACAATCTTATGACAAATTTACCATTCCTACTATTTAAATGACCCACCATGACAGCCTGGCATGCTGTATATTGGTGTGTTCTTCCTGTGTTAACTTTAATTTAGCAAATGTTTAACAAGATGTTTAGCTAGCCTCGTTAACATTAGCTAGGCCACTTGGTTGCATCGGGTGAGATGAACAGACAATATCATTCATTATCCTGATTACATGTAGACATGATTGTTAATACAATACATATGTGGTTATCACATCCAATGGAACTGCAACTATCTGGCATTTTTAAGTATAACTAGTAACATTTGTGGAGTTGTCAATGGAGGGCAATGGATGGAGAGTTTGTTTTGACAATTAACATTAGGATTTTCTTGAGATATTTAACTTGGTCTTTGTAACATTGTAGAGTTTCAGAATCATCACATTAGCTTCCTTCAGCCACCTGCTGGCTGTCAAATGACTGCTTGACCAGAGCACAGCAGCATTTTGGTTTCACACCCGCAATGTTCAATACCCAGTTACTCTATCAGCGCGTTTATTGGTCATAGTCTACACAAAATGAAAGTGCACAAAACTAGTAGAGACCCCTATCTGTACAGTCGATCAGGGAGGTCTTGTGACGTCTGATGGAAAACCTTGCTTATCAAACTTCTTGGATGAGAAGCCCCGTGACATAGCGTACTCACAGCTAATGAAACATCTCAGTATTTGTGACTGCCAGACTAAGTCGGGAGGCTATGTCCTGTGTGTTCTGGTACCTGACATAGAGGGAGCGTTTCTCACTGGTGCGCAGGGAGCCCGATCCCGAACTCATGCTGCTGTTCATCATCTGTTCCCTCAGGTCGTGGATCTTCGACTCAAAGCGGCTGTACTCTGTCAGGACACACACGCACACACACACACACACACACACACACACACACACACACACACACACACACACACACACACACACACACACACACACACACACACACACACACACACACACACACACACAAAATCAATATTCAGAATGTCAACCACACTGTCTTTCTACTCCTTTAGTTCACACCAACTGATGTACGGTCAAAGCACTTTCAGGAACAAATACTCTGTAATACTCAGACACACTTAGCTAATGTGCTTGGGCCGTACTAATCTCCTTTTACTAAACCTGTTGGGTTAAGCGATTGTAGGGCCTCAGAAAATGTATGATGAAAACACAACAAACGGGTAGAATCGCAAACATCAAGATGTTCAAAGAGAGAACAACAATACTCTAAAATGTGCTGAACTTTGTGGGAAATCGATTACGTTTTTTTTTGAAGATGATCCACGTTTCTATCTTTCTGAAGAGGCAAAAGAGAAAGCCCCTGAATCTGTGAATCATTCACCACCTCACGTACAGCCACTAACAAAAACATGGACGCCACTGAAAACCGGTCTTCTGGTCGATAAAGCCTTTCACAAAACCTTGACAAAGTTAACTACAAACCGGCCTGTGCTTTCCAGAACAGTATCCTTATTTTCATCAGTCAAATGGATGCGTGTTACAGACTGCCTTCAGAAGTGCTTCAGAAACACAGCATGTTGCTATGAAAAGAAAGCTTAACCATTTGTCTCTCAGAGATCTGCATGTTCAAAACAGATCGTACAAACGTCTATGTTTTAGTGGCTTTTTCTCACTGACGTTTAGTATTGGATGGCAGTGTTGCATTCCTGTTCTTGAATTCGCTGGGATCTGATGACAGGTGTCCAACCTTAGGAATGTTAAATACATTTGACCATGACCATTGATTACGTTTCACGTGGCCATGGCACACAAAGCCTGGTGGAACGTCAACAAATCACCTGTTGGAAAGACCACTTGAGAATTCTGCTTTTCAAACAGCTCATTGGAAGTGAAGCAATCTGCATTTCCTGATGTTTTTTGCTTGATTTTAGCCTAGCATTATAACCAACCCCTCAAGGGCCCCTCTGGTTAGTCTGTGACCTTGCAACTCACACCGCGTAAATTCCCAAATGCCCAGTCACCCATAAAATACCAGTGTAAATGACAATCGCACAGTGAAACCTATAGGATGGAGCCTTTCCGGAGAAAAGAACAGAGCACTATTAACCCTGATAATCACACATGGCATGAATCAACTTGCTCTGTAACAACTAAATCATAGATTTTGGAGTTGGAAATGCTATCATTTATTGGTCTTAGCTGACCAAAAATAAACATCCCTGCACTCCAAAGACGGAACGGTCATTTCCCGTCTGTAAAGAAATGCTAAGTGAGACAAAGTTCCATTCACGAGTCAACAAGGCCTGCTAGCTAATCAAATTTTATGTGATTTACCAAGACGTTCGTTTAAATGGAAAATGTATCTTGCTAACCTATCATGCATCTGAAACGTTTTTAGTTGTCAGGGAGACAATACACTGGGGGACCAGTATTTCACACTAAATAAACGACAGACTTCATTTAAAGGTTGATTATCAATACATTTCTACAGCAGTGTTATGTTTGAAAAGGGTAAGAGATTTCCATTAATAACCAAAATTACAGAATTACTGGTATTTCTGCAACCTTAACACACACACACACACACTTCTGTATTTCTACCATGTCACAGCACCTACAAATACCACTCACCAGCTCAGAGTTGAATAACAAAAACGTCACCGATCAATTTGAAGTGAACACATTCCCCTGTTAGTGTCATCTGGGCTGTGTGTGGTACAGTCCAGGCCGGATTAATGACCTCAGAATCAGACAGGCCTCATCATGTACAGATTCACTATGACCCCGTCAGGGCGCTAGTTATGGAGATTCATTTCTAAGAACAGTTAACGTGGATCCTTTTTACATGATACATACAGGAAGCTGGCCGGTCCAACATGGATGGACATTGGTCACGGTGGGTAAAGCCACTGGTCCGTTCTTGCTGATATGAAGCCACTACAGGCTGCTACAATTACACAGCAGACATACCAGGCTAGAATAACACAGGCCCTGTATTACACAGTAGACATACCAGGCTATAAAAACACAGGCCCTGTATTACACAGCAGACATACCAGGCTATAAAAACAGAGGCCCTGTATTACACAGCAGACATACCAGGCTATAAAAACATCAACAGATGTACCCAGAAAAAAAAAAAATTGACTTAGAAGACCGAACCACGGTCCCGGCCGAACCCGGGCCACCGAACCGCGGTCCTCACTGCCGTGACAGAAGAAATGGCATATGGTACATACCTGGGGAGGGGCTGTTATCAGACAGTATTATGTCAAATGGATTTTAAAGCAACATACTAAAAAAGAAGCCCTGCATTCTGTCAAGGGATAATAACCAACAGTTAGGCCAAACAGCCGACCAAGGAACAGCCGTCAAGAAACTGGACCTCGGTAAGTCAACATCAAAATGTTTTAATTTCAAAACAGAGGTGTACAAAAAGAAGGCGACGGGTTAATGTCAAAGTCAGGGTTTGCTCACCTCAGAAATCAGTCTCTGGCTAGTAGAAACACTTTCCCTTTGCACCAGGAGAATGATCCCAGATCAAAGTCCAAACTCCCTTCGAAAGGCAACAGAGAAAAACATTGGCCCGGCGACGACTCCGGCAGGTCCACCCAAAATAAACCGTCTCAGGTGTGAAAACAAGGCAATTCTCCTGGATAGACGGCCCCCGACCTCAACACTGTCCCCCCCACCCGCGCAACCCGTCGAAACCAGGAGCGAAGAGCATTCAGAGCAAACAGAAACCACGCCCGGGGCCTGCTGTGTAGTCCCCGCCCAGCTGCCTCTCACTGGCCCAGGGTAATGACACAGCAAGGTGAGGTAACCAGACACCACCTGCCCGCTCGTAACCAGGGGCAACGCTCCGGCACTATCAGGATTCAGAGGGAGGCGTACGCGGAAGCTGGCAGGCAGACGAGTCCACCTGGCTCTCGGACCCAGGGGAGGAGAGAGAGCACAGGCGGAAGCAGGGAAACGTAAGAGGGAGAAAGCTATAAAAGACCTGGACAATACAGTATCCTCTTTCCTAGAACATCGACACAATGCAGCAGCGTTCGGGAACGTTTCCCAGAGTCGTGAGAGACTGGACTGGGTGGGGGCTCCCGTTTGACTTTCAAAAGGGAGGCAGCAAGCCGCAATGTGTCTGTTGTCAGCCCCCCCATCCACAAGAGTGAAGGACGCCGAGCGGCGGGGCCACCCTGAAGCCCCCCTCCAGCTGCCAGGGAGACAAATACAACAACTACAGAGGAAACAGCTGTGGCCTGTAGTCAGTCTGCCTTTCAGAGGAGACTGAGGCAGCACATGCCGGGGCCAGAGTCACCAGCCAGGTCGTACAACAATAACAGCAACAATCCCCTACCTGCAAACACCTAAACCCCTGGTAATAAAAATCACAGTAACATTCCTGTGTTTCCTCTGTGGCAACACAGAGAAATTAAGACACGTCCCCATACTTAGCTCCTACCCTAACCCTTAGCGTGCTTGCCAAAACATAACAGAAGGAACAACAACGGTCCGGACTTAAACACGCTACTCTGAAACGTCGGACTGATCCCCAAATAAGTGTTGTACGCTGCGTTAACATGCTCACGTCTTCCAACAGTACATTTTCCAGCACTCTGGCAAAACAATATGAACGCTATAAGCCAATCTGCTTGCATGAAAGGTTTTCCCATACAACGATGCCAAACTGAACCCCACTTCACAGTGAAACTAGACATATCCTTGAGTGTGCGTGCTGAGTTTCCCCAGTCTATCGCAAACTGTTTGAGAGACATGAAGACATGGCCTTTATAGCACCACTGTGGGGTCCAGTTGAACGGGACACGTTCACCAAGTTCTGTTAACATCCAAATACCTGTGCCTGATTTATGCACATTTATGTTAGACCACGCCTACATGAAAATGTATTGGTCAGTAGTGGACAGGTTTGTTACTGTGGTAGTCAGGGAACAAAATAATTAGCAATCTATAGATGAAACACGCCAACTTAAATGCAAATCAGTCATTCCATCAGGAGTATCAATGTAGGTGTTTGTAAGAATATCCACAATGGTGTGGAATCCATCATGACGGTTCTTGAGGGGAAAGTGTTTCCTTTTATGGAGACAGATCTATAGACCAGTTTTCACAACTTTACACCAAACCGTATGGGGGCTTTTACAATTATTCTAGTATTAACCTTATTATAAACCTGGTGGTTTGACTCATGGATGCTGACTGGCTAATAGCCATGGTATATGAGACTGTATACCACAGGTATGACATGACATCACATCAATTTTGACCACTCAAATTGTTTAGAATTTCAGGGGTTTGCAACAGATTTCCAGTATATCACAGTTCTGAAAGAACAGCCCTTAGCTGAGGTATACTGGCCATGTACCACCCCCAGATGCCTAAATGCTTATAGCGCCACCATGTGGCATGGCACTGAACTGGGAGGTGTAAGCTGATGTACTTAAAATCCTGCAATCTTTCACTTTCAGAGAAAATTCCCTTTTTCACAGCAGAAACTGACAAACAGTTCAAAGCAACGTCAACAAATACAATGAGAAAGTACATTTTAAAATGACTTCTTTGGAAGAAAACAAAACAGAAACCTAGGTCCTTTCTGCATTTGGCCCAATCCCACTTCTTGCCCTCATTAGTTGTCTTATATCGGGGGGGCAGGGGGCTGTATGCTTCTCTCTTGATCCACTTATGTAACAGCCTAGGCATGTGTCTGAAATATGAGCAGAGTCCATGCTCTCAGGGCAGACCTTGTCTTTGATTCACTGGACCTGGAATAGTGGGTGTGTTGAATTTCGACGAGCCCAGCAATTAGCTCAGTTTGGTCAGGTGGGGTGTCTAGATGGGAATCCGAGGGTCAAGGTCACTTACTCTGGTCCAACTTGTGAACCCGGGCAAAACGCTGCTATTTCCAATGTAAGTTGTTGGGGTTGACATTTCCCAGGCTCCTGTGGCCGTGACACCCCTGGCAGGGCAGGGAGGAGGTGTGTTGTAACTCCACCCCAGTGACGGGGGTGGGTATAAGATACACAAGGCATCCATTCAACGTTTTCACCAGTTAGGTGTATGAGATTCGGTGGCCCGTCCAGAGAGCTAAATGACACGGTCGCTACTCTCCACTGAGCTCCGTTCACAGAGCCTGGTCTTCAGAGCCTTCCATCAGGACTGCGGCGGGGACGGCCAGGCTCTCGGCCAGGCTCGCGCTCCTCAGAAGTCCAAGCAGTGAAGGGAGCACAAATTCATACTCCCGTCACACCTGACTGACAGTGTGACTTCTGCTTCTATGCCGGGCTGTGTGCCTCCTCTGGACAGACACAGGCTTAGGATGGGTTATGTCAGAGTTCGGGCTAAAGACGCGTCACGTTCAGGCTGTCCGCTAAGGTAGTGGCCAAAGATCTCAGGGCATCAGTGCAAAAGGCGGTTAATCATTTGCCCGCACTCTTGACTCACAACGGCTGCGGCTGGTTTAGTATTGCCAGCTCTCAACCAGATACTGTTGTGAGTGTTGTTAATTATCTTAAACGCAGAGGAACACTACCAGAGTGGATTATTCTGTTGACATGATACACTTGGCTAAAACAACAGTTCACTAAGACTGGGGAAAGTTACTATGGGAGACGGGGCATCATATTAGTGATCTCCTGTAATGACGGCGTCAGATGCGCTTGGAGGCATGTCAAGAGAGTGTTGGCCGGAGCTCAGCTGCAGCCAGCGCCAGGATCCAACTCTGATTCCATGAGCTACCCTGGCATACGACAAGTGACCTTCGATACCGTTCCACGGAAATGCCAGATCTACAATGGGTCAAGCCTATTGGATAATGTTTGATTCAGGTTCATGTTTAACACGTTATTGGATGCATCAGGAATACAGGGGGAAACAGGCTTCAACAGGCCAAATTCCTGTCATAGTCCACACAGAGCCAAGACCTAAAGCTCATAATATCCTTTGAAATGTTGTTACAGCACGTGCATACATACCAGACTACAAATGAGCATTTTCTTACGTGGCTAAGATCTGGCCCCTTGAGCCTTTTGCTAATAGGTTATTCTTGATTACTGACATAGAAGCGTTGATCTTGGCTTCCAAACGGACATACATGAAAAACATAATTGATGTATGACTTTTGTCAGAAACATTTCGAAGGGCCTGACGATAGAAAACAGGTTAAAACTGAAAAGGTGCTTCGTGATGAGGTCACTTCCCGGAGTGACAGAAACCTCCACGCACCTGTTAGGTTTACCACACCTCTTAGCGTCAACAATTGTTATTTAATTCGGCAGATTTCCAAAGAAATGGGAATTTAATGTATCCAGATAAATGAAAAATAAATTAGATTAGCAATTCTCCTTTACTACTGTTATTTATGGCAGTATTGGGTTAGATAACCTAGCTAACAAACCGGCTTACCCTAATCTGTTAGTTACAATACCTTCCTTGACACAATATTATGGCCGAATATCAAGCAAACGTTTCTGTAGTTAGATAGAAAGACAGACTTAATACATTTAGCTAAGATAGTAACGTTTAAAACCTGCTCTGGGGACAGCTGTGCGTTTAGGGCACATCGTTAGCTACAGTAGCTAGCTTTAAATACAACTCAGTGACTATATTGCATTTAAATCTATAGTGATGCTAGCATCAGGTTTACCTATGAATAGCACTTCCCAAAACAGCGCGCAAACAGAAGCTAATCCACAGCACAGTTTAGCATGGTGGTTAGAGAAGTTAAATAGTTTTCTGTTGACAACAGAAAACTATATTGCTAGGCAATCTAGCTAACGTTACAGTACTGTCATTAGCTGACTCAGAAAACTTGCATGGCGCCAGCTTAAGTACCGATACACATGCCCCAAACAAATGTTATCGGTACAAAAAGGTACATTTTTGTTCTCTGTTCCACTGCATTCTCTACAATCTATCCTCAACGAGGGAGCGCGTAAAACAAAAGTTGCTGTTTTCTATTTACCTCTGTTCCGTCCAATTCTGTCTGGGTTACTTCACAGCCCGTGGTATCTGATCTTAACATCAAGCCGACTAGGAATTCATGCTGCTTTTGCTGGTACCTTATTACCCATCCCCCATCCACATTCGTGTGTAGTCGAACAAGTAAAAAGTTCCTCTGTTTCTATTTCCACCGTTTTCTTTCTTATGGCTGGAGGTAGTTATTCGCGCGCGCGCACCGTATGTTAG
This sequence comes from Esox niger, assembly GCA_016801105.1. Taxonomy (NCBI): domain Eukaryota; kingdom Metazoa; phylum Chordata; class Actinopteri; order Esociformes; family Esocidae; genus Esox; species Esox niger. The sequence goes on along the minus strand of JACXGJ010006337.1, from coordinate 17,123 downwards.
TTCAAACCCGTTTGCCTGCTCTCACTCTCGGGTTTGCTTTGTTTCCCTTTCCTAGTCCAGCAGAAACCGCAGAGAAGGATGCATTGCACACGGGAGGGGGGCGGGGGAGGGAAGACAAGAGGGACAACAGACAGCCCCTTCGGTTGCCTTCCTTGCATTTGGATGTAAAGTAGGCTTGTTCCCAGACCAGCTCTACAGTGCAAGCCCTGCTGTACAGCCAATGTAAGCCGAGCCCCTGAGCCTGAATCCCGGCGAACGCAGCCAATCACATTCAGGTCTGTAACGTCCTTATTTGCAAACCTCTCTTTAAGATAATCGAGGCTTCAGTGACGCAGTCCGCTCAAATTTTTTAATTTAACCAATTACAAAATATGTTTTTTAAATTGTATGTAATAGTAGTTAGTGAGGAAATATCGAATTTGTCTACCTGTGTAAATGCACCATTTAGCCTCCAGTAATGCTGTGGTTTATATTACGTGTAACAATATTATTAGTAAACACTAATTAAAAAAAAGAAATACAAGGAACTGTTTTGCTCAAAATATGCTTTATGGACAGTTTAAGAACATGTGATAACTGACTAACAACATTTTTTACAAACAAATTATTGTGCTCGCAAGCTAAACTGCTAGCTAGATAATTACTGAATACAAAAGAAGACTTGTTTTGCAAGTTGGATCATCTTATTGTTTTAGGCTTTTAAGGTGTACTTGCATGACAATTTCCAAAACACACAAAACAACGCAGGGACATTCATGTCAGGTATTGTTGATGTTAGACTAGCTTGCTAAAAACCTTCTGAGAGGACGCAGGAGTGCCCTAACCAATCAGACTACAGCACTCCGAGGCACCCTGGTTACTATGACAACTAGCTCAGCCAAGTAAACAGAGGACTTGCTTTGATAAACCCGTACCTAGTCCTGCAAAATTTGTCAGCAGGTTAATTAAGTTCTGGATTGGTGTGTTAAGAAAAAACCCAGACCTTATCTATTTTGGTAATAAATCTAACTGCTTCTGTCATTCGCTCTGGATAAGAGCATCTACCAAATGACTAAGATGTAGAATAAGAGGAAGATAACAATGAAAGTGCAAGCCAAGGAAATGCAGTGACACAGCCTCGCCTCAACTCAGATATAAAATGACTTTGAGTTTGTGAAAGTGACTAAAATGTAAATGCATTTGGGTTACCTATGTTTAAGAGAAATAAGAAAAACTCCTACCTTCTGGTCGGTACTGGGCAATGATGGTGACGGTCTGTCCAGCCCTTTTCAGCGCTGCGGCGGCCTGCTCGTGAGTGGCGTTCCTCAGGTTCACCCCGTTCACCTAAGACCCAGGACACAACCTCAGTCAAACTCTGGACTGACAGGTCAGCGGACCGGGCAGAACTGCTCCTCACAAGGCGACAAGACCACCTAGCTTTGACATGAGGATGCAGTGGGAAGCCCTTTGGCTTAGCAGCTGGATCATTTGTTTTCAATCAGTGGAAGTATGACCTTGGCATGATGAAGAGCCTCACGACTACAGGAAACGTCTGGTTCGCACTCCCAGTCAATCCCAGCCAATACGCACATGTGCCACCTAGAAAGATACTTATCAGCCCTCATTCTCCTTGCGCTAGCTAGGAGATTATTCATTTGAATGAATGTGACCTTGACTGGAAGACGGTCCAGTGTGTCTTTTGATTACTTTGATTAAATGCTGGCCAACTTATTGTCTTTATCTGCCCTTGTTATAACTTTGGGTCTCCTCGCTTGGATTGTAAGGAAAGTCTTCGAAGGTAAGGCAGATTCGAGCCTGAGGCAAAGTGAAGAGATTCCACCACAGACATGGGTGCCTTTGGCTCCCTTACCACGGTAACCTCCCACAGTTGCCATCTACGTTGCTATGACAAAGCACTAGTACTGTAGTAGCAACCTGCCGCGGGTGTTCTTTAAAGCCAACACTGCCTGCTTTAGATTGGCTGGCCGGTTAGTTGCGAGGTCTGATAAGCCACTGACCGAAAGGATGCGGTCTCCCCTCCTCAGCTCCCCGCTCAGGTCCGCAGGTCCCCCGGCCAGGATGAAGGAGACAAAGATGCCCTCTCCGTCCTCGCCACCCACGATGTTGAAGCCCAGCCCAGTAGAACCCTTGTGGAGCAGCACCTTCCGCGGCTCCCTGCCAAACAGAGCGACAGCATCAGGACGCGCAGCGGGACTGGGAGCAGAGGAGAGAGATAGAGGGACAGAGAAAAAGAGAGGGACGTAGAGAGAGGGAGGAGGCAGAGAATACAGGAGCAGAGACAGAGGAACAGAGTGAGCGAGAGGGAGGGAAAAAGAGAGTAGAGGAGAGAGACGGAAGTAGATAGAAGATGGATAAAGGGAAAAAGAGGGTGGGCAAGAGAAAGACAGGAGGGGAGATGGCAGTTTAAGAATCACAGTGACAAATATATATATATAATTTTGCAGTTAACAGTACAATCATCTCGCTTTATTGCAGGACAGCCTAAAGAGGTTTCTATAGTAAGTGAATACTTTCATTTACTTTCATAGGAAGAAAAAAAAAACAGAATATGAATGTTTAATCAATATCCTTCCACAAACAGGACCGAAACATTTCAAACAGGACCGAAACATTTCAAACAGGACCGAAACATTTCAAACCGAACCAAAACATTTCAAACAGGACCAAAAACCGAACCAAAACATTTCAAACAGGACCAAAAACATTTCAAACAGGACCGAAACCTTTCGAATCACACTCTGACATGCTAGACTACACTGGTAGTAGCATATAAATAGCAAACGTGATGATTATTGTCCGATTATTGTTTTCACCTCCAACAAGGCTGTGGGTCTGTCCTAGGTTCTGTCTTCGTTTCTGTCCTAGGTTCTGTCTTAGCTTGTCTTAGCTTCTGTCCAAGGTTCTGTCTTAGCTTCTGTCCTAGCTTCAGCCACTGTGAGTCATCGTCAGGCTGGCTGACTGAGGATCCTGAAGAGGTCAAACCACTGCTAGAAACCATCAAAAGACTTCTGAGAACCCAACCTAATGCCTAAGACTACAAGGCAAAGACACTAGAGTCTCTGGAATCCAAAACACACACAGAAATGTGCCCCCCTCAGCAGAGCCCACTGGACACACACACACACACACACACACACACACACACACCCCCCTCCTGGTTCCCATTAGTGGTCTTCGCTCCCAGTACTAAGCCTACAGTCCAACTCACTCTCTAATGGCTCTGCTGTATGTTGCTGAGGTGACTTCTTTACATCGGCGTGAGCCAGGAGTGCATACATTCTTTCCTAGCATCAGTCTGAGGGCCCGACTGAAAACAACCCAGACCGTCCCAACGGAACACGCGAAAAGGCCTTGCAGGTTCTAAATGGTTCCACAAAAGGACCGACAACATTACCAGAAGGCAGTTGGGTTGAGGAGCACGTCGTCTTGTGCCGGCCCCTACGCAACAGCACTGGTCGACCCAACAACGCTGAAGGGGAACGATTGGATGCTACACAGAGACCAGCGCTGATCTAAAAGCCCCAGTGGAAGCGAGCACTGTAATAACTGTATCTGAATCGAGAGTCTCAACCTAAGGCATAATGACAAAGCAGTTACGGCACAGGAATGCCCCGGACCAAACAGGAGCAGGGCAGTAGACTGGGCTCTGAGGGAGGCAGTACTTCAGCAGTGACCGCAAAAGGATTGTTTCCAGATAAGAAAGTGACTCACGGAAATTCAGCAAAGCCAACAGCGACCACGCTCACAAACACACACCTTTTCGTTCCGTTATCCAGGCTAGTTTATGCATTTCTAGATGACCAACAGCTTTGGGATAAACAGCATAACACCTAAATACAATTCAGTAAAAAAAAAAAAAAATCACAGTAGTACACAAGATAAATTATCTTTAAGTACTCTATAAAATAACAGCCATTAGCAACACAAGGAAATGGTTGACCCCCCCCCCCCCACACAGAGGACCAGAGCCTCATTGGGCAGTCCAAAAAGAGCTGCATGTGCTCCGAAGCACGCTGAAAAAGACCCTTCCCCTCCAACTAGGACACGGACTTCACCGCTGTTACCTAAGGTTCCTGTCTTTGTCCCTGAACGACAGTCGCTTCCTTAACTGCTCGGGGTGAGATCTCAACAGCGACATGGAGGAGGAGATGTTCACCGTGAACATGGTGTTTCCCCGGCTGTTAGTCCGACTCCAGGCAACGCCTCACCGCTGGGGAGAGGTTAACCCCCCCAACCCCTCTCAGACCCGCCTCCCTGGTGCCCGACTCTGGCCGAGGCTCGTTGTGTGCAGGCGGAAAATCAGGCTGTTGGGAGTATGACAGGAAACAGCTCCACTTTGGGCTGTCACACTCTGCTCATCGTAAGCTGCAGGACACGTCGACTCTCTCACGCCCACACGGGCTGGGCCAGCGCCGTCCGTCTCTATCAGAACAGAACCACATCCTACAGGAAACAGCCAGGGTAGACTCGCCGTGCCAGTGTTCCTCGTCTCGTTACCCAGGCTTCCGTTGATCGGCTCGGAGGGCTGTGTCCCTTCACATGGCGATGGGAGGGGCATGCCTGATGACAGAGACCCTCTAATGGCCTACACCGTTAGTTTAACGTGGCAGACTGTGACTCCATCACAGATGCTTAGGTTATGTCAAAATGAGCTGTTTATTCTAACCAATCAGAATAGTAAAGTTGATGAAAAACATTCGAAATGTTGCTTCACCCACAGCTGTAAGTCACACGTATCCGTTTCTGGGTCCGGTCAGAACGTTTGTTTGTGTGAACTGTGGTTGTTTTTGAGATGCTCCTCACGAAGCAGAACATTTATGTACGTGGGTCTGGCGTACCGACTGGCTGAATCAAGGACCTCTAGACTGTATGTTGGACCCTCAACCCTGGCGGTGCTGCCTTGGTCCAACTCGTCCACCCTGACACCAGAACTTCACACCGGTAGTCCTGTCCGTCAACGCGGTCCTCTGGAGACCGGGCAGACAGGCTCCCTGCTGCTCATCTGTGATTGGATGAACAACCTGAGAACTTCAACTTGACTTTCAAATGCCTGACATCACATCATCAAGACACTGGCGACAGTCTGGACCGGCCGATAACACAGAGGCCCAACGGTGTCTTTCAGTGGAACCCATCTGAGGGGAGGCCTGTTCTCCAGCACAGCGATCAGGGGATCTCTCTGAGGGTTGGTATCAGGAAAAAGGGTGTGGGCAGTTCCGTAAAAAGAAGACAGTGAATTCCAAAGGTTATGAACACACGGATCAGCTCCCTCCCTGTCAGAGGACCTGTCTTGCCTCCCCTTCCTCCCTCCCCCTTCCTCCCTCCCCCATGTCTTTCATCTAGACCAGGAATGTAAACAGTTATCGTGGTCAAAAATCTGCACTCTCTGTGCACGTCCCTCGCCTCTCTCTCTCTCTCTGTCTCGCCCTGGGCCGGTCTCGCCTCCTTTTACCGTCTCTCTCCATTTCACTCTCTCTCTTTCTCCGTGCCTTTCTCTTCTCCCTCTCTGTTTCTCCCCCTGTCTCTCAGCGTATTGTCTGGGCCTGTGAGGCTGCGTCAGCCCACTCCTGATCCTCTGTGTGGTCTGTGGCGTACAGCGGGCCGCTCGGCCAAAACACCGGATGGCTCAGCCCGGCTCCCTCTTCCCAGCACAGTAATTGGCTCTGCCTGGCTGATTAATGGTGGACACTGCAGACAGCCATTTTCCACAAACACGAGGAGATCAAGTCTCACTGGAAAACATCAGCTTCCTCTCTTTCTCTGGCAGGATCATACAAGCCTGTAGCGTGCTGCGTTGACATGAACAGATGAGAGAAATGCTGCTCTCTCGTCCCTTTTCTAGTTTCCCTTCACATTCTCCAGTGGATTCAACTGACACCGCTGCTCTCGTCCAAGACCAGCTATTTCATTCTAATTTGACATGGAACAAACGGCCTCGCTCCTAACACGACGGACAGTTATTTCAAGCCTCTCAGGCGGGCTAAAAATAAACCAGGCGCAATGAATGATTAACCGTTTAGAGTCACTTGAGCATTTAACCAAACCTGAACTATGATTACCTTGTTCAAATATATTCTGTGTGCAGCCTAAACCCTATCGGTGCTAAAAAATTATTCTGTGGCCATTGCAATGGAACTCCCTCTGCTGTGTACCACTGTAGCTATATTGCAGTCCAAAAGCTCAACTGCTAACTGTTCACCTGGGTCAAAGGTTGATCAGCGGAAGGACAACAGGACGTTTCTGATTTGGACACCTGCTCTACAGCCCCCTATAGTCCTGTTGTATATACAGCTATCTCATTCAGAGTGTCTGCAGTTAACCTGGCCAGTTGCCTCAGCTGAGACATGCACAAACAAAAACACACAAAACTAAATACGTACACACGCACGCACAGAGACACAGACCCTAAATGCTACTCACAACCATTTGAAAAAACACATTGCTAATGAGGCTATCCTGGAATCATGAGGGTTACGGCCTACAAGACTGGGGGCCCGCGAGGATCTGTGGGTGGGGTTCTCCATCACCAGAATATCACCCAGCATGCAGAGGGGAGGTGTCAGATGGAGGGGGGAGACAGATGGGCAGAAGGCCGATGATCGAACGAGCCCGCCACCCCTCCCTGACTCATTCCCTCTCACATGGCGTCCAGCTCCACTACTTGAGAGGTTTTGTGTTCAGGACCCGAGGACTGGAGTAAACCTGGAGAACCAAACCTGCAGAGATCTTCCTGGGTCGGGCCTCTGTCTTTATGTGACAGCACCAAAACTGAGGCAGCTGGACATGGATCCAGTCTGACCAGATGTCTGTTTGCATGATGTCACTGGGACGATGTCGGTCCGGTCGGGCCTGAAGCAGACACGACATGGTTCCGGAGACCCGGGCAGGTGCACACGATTGAGGCCAGGTCCGGTCAGTACTGAGACCACAGAGAACATGTGCGGGTGGATTTAGTTTTGTGTTATAATGTGTCGTGAGGGAGTCTGCATCAATGAGTGTGTGTGTGTGTGTGTGTGTGTGTGTGTCTGGTAATGTGAGTTTGTGTGAGTGTGTGAATGAGTTTGTGTGTGTGTGTGTGCGGTGATGTGAGTGTGTGTGTGTGTGTGTGTGTGGGAGTGTGTGTGTGTGTGGTGATGTGTGTGTGAGTGTGTGTCAGCACATTATGAGGGATTGTCTCAGCAGATCAGTGTGTGTGTGTGTGTGTGTGTGTGTGTGTATGTGACGGCAGGGTGGGCAGCCTTGTGAGGGGTGGGGGAGCAGGGGAGAGGGAGTGGGGGAGCAGGGGAGGGGGAGCAGGGAGAGGAGGAGCGGGGGAGAGTGGGTGGACCTGAACACAGATTAATCACGACAGCTGCAGGAATGTCTGCCCTCTGTCGGATCAACCTCCTCCTCCCCAATATATTTGTGGCAGCCTTGTTTATATTTCCAGAAGGACAGCGGCAGGGAGCAGAGTCCTGTGTTGGAAGGTGTGTGTGTGTGTGTGTGTGGGTGTGTGTGGAAGGTTTGTGTGTGTTGGTGTGAGGTGACAGCCTCCAGTTACCCTGCCCACCCAAAATAAAAAAATACTCTCTGTTCACTTCACCCCCCACAGTCTGTCCCCAGCCAGAACAGGATACCTGGACACCAGCTGGCAAGCACAGACACACACTTAGCACAGACACACACGTAGCACAGACACAGTGAGGGGAAAAGTATTTGATCCCATGCTGATTTTGTACGTTTGCCCACTGACAAAGAAATTATCAGTCTATTATATTAATGGTAGGTTTATTTGAACAGTGTGAGGCAAAATAAAAAATCCTGAAAAACGCATGTCAAATATTTTATAAATTGATTTACATTTTAATGTGGCAAATAAGTACGACTTGGTGGCGAAACCCTTGTTGGCATCACAGAGGTCAGACGTTTCTTGTAGTTAGCCACCAGGTTTGCACACATCTCAGGAGGGATTTTGTCCCACTCCTCTTTGCAGATCTTCTCCAAGTCATTAAGGTTTCAGGGCTGAAGTTTGACAACTCGAACATTCAGCTCATTGTTGCCTTGGCCGTGTGTTTTGGGTCACTGTCATGCAGGAATACTATCCTCGACCTATTTTCAATGCCATGGCTGATGGAAGGAGGTTCTTACCAAAGATTTGACGGTACATGGCCCCGTCCATCGTCTCTTTGATGCGGTGAAGTTGTCCTGTCCCCTTAGCAGAAAAACATCCCCAAAGCATAATGTTTCCACCTCCATGTTTGACGGTGGGGATGATGTTCTTGGGGTCATAGGCAGCATTTCTCCTCCTCCAAACACAGTGAGTGGATGCCAAAGAGCTCAGTTTTGGTCTCATTTGACCACAACACTTTCTCCCAGTTCTCCTCTGAATCATTCCGATGTTCATTGGCAAACTTCTGACGGGCCTGTACATGTGCTTTCTTGAGCAGGGGGAGCTTGCGGGCGCTGCAGGATTTCAGTCCTTAACGGCGTAGTTTGTTACCAATTGTTTTCTTGGTGACTATTGTCCCAGCTGCCTTGAGATCATTGACAAGATCCTCCCGTGTAGTTCTTGGCTGATTCCTCACCGTTCTCATGATCATTGCAACCCCATGAGGTGAGATCTTGCATGGATCCCAGACCGAGGGAGACACATATTTTGTGTCTCCACCAATTGTGAATTATCGCAGCAACTGTTGTCACCTTCTCACCAAGCTGCCATTCCAGCCTTGAGTAGGTCTACAATTTGGTCCCTTGGACATCTCTTTGGTCTGGGCCATGGTGGAGAGTTTGGAATATGATAGATTGATTGCTTCTGTGGACAGGTGTCTTTTATACAGGTAACAAACTGAGATTAGGGTCACTCCCTATAAGAGTGAGCTCCTAATCTAAGCTCGTTTCCTTTATAAAAGACACCTGGGAGCCAGAAATCTTTCTGATTGACAGGGGATCAAATACTTATTTCACTCATTAAAATGCAAATCAATTTATACCATTTTTGACATGCATTTTTCTGTATTCCTTTGTTGTTATTCTGTCTCTCACTATAAAAATTATAGACTGATAATTTCTTTGCCAGTGGGCACAAAATCAGCAGGGGATCAAACACTTTTTCCCCTCACTGTTCGTAGCACAGACACACATGGCATTAAAATCTCATGTACTCTTAGAATCTCCAACTGACCACCTGGCAGAGGCCCGCTCCTCTTTAAACTTCACTCTGGGAGTTTTTCCAGCCACTGTGCTTCAATTTCATGTTGAATGCTTGCTTTTTGTGGGTTTTCATAACCCGAACCTATAAACTTACCAAGTAGCGTTCAACTTTTAACATTATCTTCAAAACTGAAAAAAGTCTTACCTGTCAGAAAAGTCATGAGTACCGCATTTGTATGACAAGAACAACACATTACTCTCTTGCTAAATGATTACCTTTCAGTCAACCAGTGTTCATGACTCAAACCAACTACTTTATAAACTTAGTTAACTCAGAACTGAAGGTTCAACTGAGTTCTGGGTCCACATTTGTTAGAATATGAGACTGTATCTGTTAAAAAAACACACAAATTACTTTAAACAGACATGTGCATTCTGATTTTCACACACGCACAGACAGACAGGTTGACAGACAGACAGGTTGACAGACAGACAGGTTGACAGACAGACACTCCGTAAAAACATCCACAGTTGAGGTTGTTAGTAGGGAAGCCAGGCCAGCTACAGTAGCTTGGGACTCGGGCCTGGTTTAGAGCTCCTAACAGATGGAAGTGAGCAGCTTGTGCAAGCGAGGGGCTGTCAGGCAGACTCCTGTGGAGAACTGTGTCTCTGTGAAGGGCAGGTACGACTCTGGCTCGGTACGACTCTGGCTCGGTACGACTCTGATTTGGTACGACTCTGGCTCGGGAACGACTCTGTTTTGCTGTGACTCTGGTTTGGCATGATTCTGTTTTGTTGTGACTCTGGTTTGGCATGATTCTGTTTTGTTGTGACTCTGGTTTGGTATGATTCTGTTTTGTTGTGATTCTGGCTCGGCTCAAGACTCTTCTTACTGTCCTACCATTCTTATAATTCAGTAGTACACATGATCTGCTGATCAAAATGTATGACGATTAGCAGATAGTAGTGTCACTCTTGAAATGTAAATGAATTACATCAAGTGCAATAAATGTACCGTACCAAGAATGTACCGTATCAGGAAATAGGAATACAAATATTGAATATGAAGTCTGGATGGACAAAAATAGATAGTGTGCAATGAAAAGTATTAAACCAAATCAGCAATGAAAGTTCACAGCTGCATTGAGGGTCTGTTTCTGTTTCCTGCCAGTCCATTTCAGACAGGCAATCAAAGCAGACAATTATGTGCCACTGTGGTTTTAACAACACACTTAATTACAACAGTGAGACAGAGCACAGTGTAGTATTTTATAGGTACAGTCTCTGAGTGTGGCTCCGCCCACAACATAAAAAAAACAAAAAACAAAACAACAGCAGACACGGACATTTGGACTTAACAGTGTTATTGCTGTTCAGATCTATGAATATTGGACATTTATAAATGACATTTATAAATGTTTTTGGTGAAGGCTACACTGTCAACTCAACAGCACCAACAGAAGACACGTACAAGAGTGAATAAGCAACTGTGGGCCGCGAGCCGCGTAGCTTTGTTCCAAGGGGATGCCCAAATCGGCCATCTTTGTGACTGGGATCTAGACTTCAGACATGTATAGACTGTTCCACGTGGACAGACAGCCAGTAACACCCTGACATTACACAAACAGGAGGCCCCCCTTTACATCCCTGTCAGCTAAAACCACAGCACTCATTCGCCTTCTCGTTTGATCACTGACAAGCCGAATGCAGGTGAGTCAAGTGTGAGGGTGAAGGCTGGGCCACGCGTGGCCGTAGCTAGGTGGTGAGGCTAGCGTAGCGTAGCATAGCGATGTCACTGGGTCAGTACCTGCCGGAGGGGACGGGGCCTGTCACAGAAAAGAAGCCTGCGTCCCGGGGAGCCCCCCCATCGTGGACACCCGGGGGGACACCACTGTGCCCCGGGTGTTTGTGGATGACACTGTAAATAGGTTCAGGCCTGCTGGGGGGAGTACAGAAATCACAGTGAATGGGCCTTGGCACAGACACACACAACGCAGTAACACACGTTCAGCACAAGGACAACAGACACAGACACGTTTAGCACATGGTCAACAGACACAGACATGTTTAGCACATGGTCAACAGACACAGACACGTTTAGCACATGGTCAACAGGCAAGAATGGCACGCCTACAACACACACGTGGGAATTAATACAAACAAACAACGCACCAACACACACACACACACACACGTATTTAGTATTAAGGGAGCTCAGGGCTGTGTCAGTGTTGGGTCAAGAGGTCATGAGGTCCTAAGGCTGAACAAGGCGAGTGGCTATGGGGCGAGAGGTATCTGGGCGACGCCTCAGACTGAACACAAAGCACCCTGGGCAGCTAGTAAACCAGAGAGGCAGAATGTGGCGTCATAGCAAGAAGGCACATCCAACTACAATCATATCACCAAACAAAGACACAAAAACCACACCGGAAGACGATAGGCACAGCAACAACACCACACCAGGGTCAGATCATGAGTATCTTACAGTCGACAACGAGAAGGCCTCTTACTGAAGAGACTGGTGGCACTGTGCTGTTTTGGCACTAGAAGGGGACTGACCGATTGTTAAAAAAAACACTATTTACAGCCTTACATTCATTCACGTGGTAAAAAACCCAGAATTCAGCTTTTTCTGTTAATTATTCTGAATATGCCGTCCTGCAAAAAAAACATCTGTCATACATCACAACACCAATGAGATGATACACTGACCTGGTGAAGTCTTCCTCCCCCAGCATGTGACGGGGGTCTGGGGAATACCTGGAGGGCGTGACCTGGGGGGGCTGGTTGTACACAGGCTTGGGCTCCATGGCCCCCATGTAGGCCATGCCTGAGTTGTGGCTGACGTGGTTGTCCACCATGGTTGGGAAGGCTGGAGGGAGGGCAGGAAGCGCCAGGCCAGTAGAGGGAAAGGAAGAATGATTAAAACAGTGCCCCCTGGAGGCCCCGTGCTTTAAACAGAATTCATATCGGGCCGAGCCAGGTGGACCCCTGCCTTTTTCGTTGAAAAACAGAAGAACACCAACGTTTTTCCAATTGTTTTTGACTAAATGTCTAATTCCCTGAACAAATTCACCCATTGAAGTGCTCTGACCGGTAAGGATACAACTCAAAACAAGGACATGGATAGTCCCTTATTGAGACCTTCTAACAATTAGGAAAGTATTCTTACTTTTTACGTGTGATAAGTCAGAATGTGTCTCTATCTCACGTGTGATAGGTCAGAATGTGTCTCTATCTCACGTGTGATAAGTCAGAATGTGTCTCTATCTCACGTGTGATAAGTCAGAATGTGTCTCTATCTTACGTGTGACAAGTCAGAATGTGTCTCTATCTTACGTGTGACAAGTCAGAATGTGTCTCTATCTTACATGTGACAAGCAACATGTGCAGGTTACAATAATGTACATATGTTCCAAGAAATGTATCTGAAGATATTTTGGAATCTCGAAAGTCCCCAGATTAACATTCCACCATGAGGGCGATGCTTCGTAGGACTTGGCTTTCAAATTCTCTGCAGATCAGCGGACTATGTGTCATTAGTCACAGATGAGTGAGTTCAGTTTACTTATTTACTCAAAGGACAAGAAAATGTCCAGGTGAACTCAGACACCCAACTGGTTTTAAGTGTACTTATAACCAAGACAAAAACATATTTACAAAACAGAAAGGTAAATCAAATACTCTTGCATTGGTTGTGTGTGTGCATGTGATTTAGGTCCTCATGAGGCAAAAGTCAATTTCCGGTTTAGGGTCAAACTTACAATTAACTTTAGAGTTAGAATTGGGGTTTCTATAAGGTCCAGGCGGTGTTGGTTAAGTTTAGGGTTAAGGTTAGGCATTACATCTAGGTAAAGTTTAGGCATAAATGTTACTTTATTGAGGTTAAGGTTAGGGTTACGTTAAGGTTAAGGTTAGGGTCAGGGTTAGGTTTAGGTTTAAGATTAGGGCAAGGGAGCATGCAATTTCTATTTTCTGGTCCCCATGAAGATAGCTGTACAAACGTCTGTGTGTGTGTGTGTGTGTGTGTGTGTGTGTGTGTGTGTGTGTGTGTGTGTCTGTGAAAGACAGAGACAATAGAGATCATGTGTTAGGCAATTGGCCAGTTGAGTTCATCAGACTGACCCCCAGTCTGCTTGAGGTTACTGAAGAACGATGTTCTGAAATATAAATTCGAGTACAGAACGTCTGTATCTGATAGAGAACAGCAGAGGGGAGAGGGAGCATTATTCAAGCGTATTGTGCTATATCAACTGATAAGGGAATTAGCCTGGAAGAATCCATTGGAGGTTTATTTATAGATATAGAAGAATATTGGAATGTATTAATGGGGTAGCTAGGATGTTACGTTTCTTAAACAGCGGGGCAGACAGAGTCAAGAGTTTAAAGGGGTTCATGGCATTAAGTTAGTACAAAAGATCCAGCCCAAACACTGAACAATATGTACTGAATGTTACTAGGCCCACAAGAATTAGATAATGAATCTGTTATGTCATATTATTTGATATGATATCACCACATATAGTCAAGTAAACGTAGTGCCTCTATGTGTTTGTTTCCTCAACAAACTGTGTGAGAGTGAGTGTGTGTGTGTGTGTGTGAGAGTGTGTGTGTGTGTGTGTGTGAGAGAGTGTGTGTGTGTGTGTGTGTGTGTGTGTGTGTGAGAGTGTGTGTGTGGCAGAAGACCGAGGTTGTGGTTTCTCCTGAGCAGGTGGGTGGAAGACTGCACTTAGTGGGAGAGAGAGATGGAGAGAGAGATGGAGAGAGAGAGATGGAGAGAGAGATGGAGAGAGAGATGGAGAGAGAGAGATGGAGAGAGAGATGGAGAGAGAGAGATGGAGAGAGAGATGGAGAGAGAGATGGAGGGAGAGAGATGGAGAGAGAGAGATGGAGAGAGAGAGATGGAGGGAGAGATGGAGAGAGAGATGGAGAGAGAGAGATGGAGAGAGAGATGGAGGGAGAGAGATGGAGGGAGAGATGGAGAGAGTGATGGAGAGAGAGAGATGGAGAGAGTGATGGAGGGTGGCATAGCGAGGCTTGGTGTTGCCGTGGGTAGCAGAGTGTGTGTGTGTGTGTGTGTGTGTGTGTGTGTGTGTGTGTGTGGACCATGTAGGAGTTTGGGCGCAGATGTGCAAAGGAGAGAACTGGAAAACAGCTCTACCGCTCACAGAGAGAATTTAAAAAAAACAGGATTCTGAAACAGGGACAATATGAAGCAGCTGGAGTAACCTAAATATGTCAGTGTTCATTCTTAACTGAGGAAAAGTGCACTTATTACCACTGTAATGTGGTTGTCTTCCTGGCTATCTGAAGATGAATGCACCAACTGTAAGTCTCTCTAGATTAGGGTTTCTGCTCAATGAATAAAATGCTAATGTGATGCTAATGAACAGAGCCGGTTCCTTTTATCTCCATTTCGTTTATCGGAATAGGATTCCGTGCATAGAAAAAGAATCAACAGGAAGGGATAAACCATCTACTTGAATGGGGACTCCCATTCTATTTCGATGAATTGAATCCCATCCGGCCCTGAAATATCCAAATGGATTCATTTGAAAACATTGGGCCCAGAGGACCACCAGCATCGCCGCCACAGGGTGCTGGGGTCCTCCGTTAAAACAAACCGATACGTACTGCTGGAGTAGTCCGGGGGCGCGTACATGTCGTTGAGGTGGACTGGACCGGGCTTGGCCACCTTGAGGTAGACCATGTCCGAGGTGTTCTTCAGCGCTGCCACGGCCTCCTCGTGACGCACGTCCTGCAGAATGATGTTGTTCACCTGGAAGACAGGAGGTCACCGTGAAACTTCGGCGCCACCGAACTAGCCCGCCGGGACGCTAGAGGCGCATTTCCGTATTCTACTAACGGATCAGAACGGAAAGCTTCTGACAAGAGCTGCCGCCTGTAAGAACAGCAGAGATCACTTATTCACGTCAACATACGGATTTCGGGAGAAATTTTAATCAACCAGAACAAGTGATCAATACGGCCATCTGTCCAGAAGTGTGGTGCGCTGAAAGCGGAGCGACAGGGATTCGGCGTTGGGCCACTTGCCGCTCTCACACCCCGCCTAATGACTTGGTTCTTATTTATGGCGTCCTTAAACACATCTCATATTTTTCTAACAGCGCAGTCACTCATTTAGCTTGGCAGGTGGCTCTCTTCATCTCCTGCCAGCGCGGTACGGAATATGCCCAGAGAGTCTCTGGACTGGGGTAGCCCCATGGCGCTACAGCGTCCAATCAATCACACACCGGACCATAAACCGAGACGGCACCAAGACCAGCCACCGACTGGGTCGGGGTGGATCCAGGCGCGGGGAGGCTATGGGTCACAGACGGAATTAAAAGGGCTTGAGTTATTTTTTTCTCACACAATTACAGAGCGGCCGGGCCACTTAGCATCAGAGTGAGGGTTTGCCCAGGTAATGAACCAATGTCCTGGAGCAGGTGTGATCTTACAGCAAGCAGGCGATCTCCGGTCTGCAGCCGTCCGTCTTTCTGCGCGGCGCCGCTCTCGATGATCTTGGTGATGTAGATGCTGTTGACGCCGGGGATGTGCTGGTTGCCGATGCCCCCAGCGATGCTGAAGCCCAGGCCTGCAGGTGAGATGGTCATAGCATGTCTGTTCATATTCATCTTGGGATTAGTTCTAGAATAATCGTTAAATAAACCAGAACAGTCAGGTTCCTGGCAATAATAACCCAACTGTTAAATGCCATGAGACCTAAAGTGAACACATCCCATCCAGTGATGGCACCTCATGCACGGAATTGTCCCTTTCACCACCCTGGGATATTAACTTAAGACCAGAGATGAGATGGTCCCCTATTGGCCGTCCGACAGCATCTGCACAGCCAGCACCTATGCCAGGTGTCCAACAACACCAATGAAAGCACCACATCGCAGTTCCTTTTTTTAAGGTATAGATCAAAAGGTTAAATAGTGTGCTGAAATATATAGCACTCCACTAAAATGTCCAGTCCTGCTCTTAATGTACTGAAATGCTTCATCTTTTATTCAGCTTAAATTGTTTTTTGCGTCAGAACTTGATGAGACATTCCACATTCTTAACATTTTCCAGGCTGACTGGCCTTCAGGTCTTAAAGTATGGATGGACTGTTGTTTCGATTTGCTTGTCTGAGCTGTTCTTTCCATAATATGGACTACTACAGCACAGACATAGCGATGGTCTTCTTTATACCAAACGTACCTTGCCACAACACAACTGATTCCAAAAATCACCTTTCAACGAGGCACACTGCAACTGAAATGCCTTCAAAGTGACTACCTCATGAAGCTGCCTTCAAAGTGACTACCTCATGAAGCTGCCTTCAAAGTGACTACCTCATGAAGCTGCCTTCAAAGTGACTACCTCATGAAGCTGCCTTCAAAGTGACTACCTCATGAAGCTGCCTTCAAAGTGACTACCTCATGAAGCTACCTTCAAAGTGACTACCTCATGAAGCTGCCTTCAAAGTGACTACCTCATGAAGCTGCCTTAAAATGACTACCTCATGAAGCTGGTTGAGAAAATGCTAAGAGTGTGCAAAGCTGTCATCAGGTTTCAAGTTGCAGATCCCCTTTGAATGCTGAATAATTAGTTAAATGTGCTGTTTGTAACTGACCTTTGGGTCCCTTGAGGAGATTGACCTCCAGGATGGTCTCGGGAGGGGCCTGTCTTCTCCTGACCAGGAGCCTCACCACGGGGCCAGCCTCTTTCAGGGCCTCCACCGCCCGGCTGTGGACCACCTCAGACACGTCCACCTCATTCACGCGCAGGACACAGTCGTTCACCCTGAGGAGACCAAGGGAGGCACAATATTCTCATCTCAACGGCTTTTGTCCTCTTTATGGCAGCACACACAACCTCTACAGTATGAATGCTATCCACTGGTGGGACACTAAAACCACCAAATAGTGTTTTCACCACTTTACTGTATGAGATCGAGAGTGAGAGAGAGGAGGGGAGGTAGAG
The DNA here is from genome assembly GCA_016801105.1 of Esox niger. Lineage (NCBI taxonomy): Eukaryota > Metazoa > Chordata > Actinopteri > Esociformes > Esocidae > Esox > Esox niger. The sequence continues at coordinate 17 of JACXGJ010006337.1, read as the reverse complement.
GGCGGAGAGGGTGGGGG
>JACXGJ010006336.1:0-34877 GCA_016801105.1 Esox niger | reverse complement strand
TTTCTGGAGCGCGGGCGCCCTCTGCTGCGCGCTTGCGGAGGCGGGGACGTGACAACCATGCCATAGTCTGTGTACGGCGCTTGATTGGAGCTAATATCCTCCTACAACCAGACAGTGACCCAAGGCACATCTCCAATAACTATTTAAGGAAAAAGCAGTCAGCTGATTTTCTGTCTGTAATGGAGTGGCCAGCATGGTCATTGGATCTCAACCCCATTGAGCTGTTGTGGGAGCAGCTTGACCTTGGGGTACATCAGAAGTGCCCATCAACGTGTGGGGCGTGCTTCAGGAATCTTGGGGTGACATTTCTTCAGATTACCTTAACGAATTGACAGATTTTATGGAAAACAGGAATATTGCCAGGTGACCCAAACTTTTGAATGATACTCTATATTGCTTAAAACTTAACCAATTTGCAAATTACCAGCTGTTATAGTATTTCCTTCCTGGAAATACTGTTTACAAATGATTCACCCTGCATTCTAACAGTACTACCCATGTTTGCTTCTGACAAGTCACCAAATACACAAAACAGATAGATAACAGATGCCCCAACATTTTCAGACTACAAGAATGACTTTCTCCCAAGGCCACTGATCACTGTGCATAAAAGCTTGGCACAAACAACCATTGGGAATCAGCCATGGTGGAATTGACAATACTGAGTAAACTATTTGACCTAATGTCCTCACAGCCTCAAAGTTTTCATGATTAATTATTTTTGTTATCCTCTCTAGGATAGTAAAACCAGCGCAAAAAACACACCAGAAACAGAGCAGATTTCATGTACTGTAAGTGAATTTTATGTCCCTATAGCCCAAGCTGTGCCCCCCTTTATAAGATCAGAATGGGCAACAGAACAACAGCCAAAAAAATATTAGATTAGTCAATTTAGGCTGCAGAAGAATGTAGCCCTTCTCAGAATTCTGTGCGACACAGGTCATTAAGGAGGTTTTTCTCAGGTAATTCCCAATAACGACCTAGGTTGTGTCCCTTTCTTGATCAGGTTTTTGTTCTGAGTTGGGTTGTTATATTGTTTGATGGAACATTTCTGTGGTAATTTGATAGTAGGAACCATTTTTGGTGTATTGGCTTATCCACATTAAAACCTATTCCAAAAATAGGAAGGGCAGCTAAAGAAATGTGCATAGTCCTTACGTTTTCATCTGGAAAAACATTTGGATTTTGTCTGAATGTATCTTCTGTGTTGATTTTGGATAAGATTCTTGCTGGTAACAGTGAGTAATGTCGCTCTCAGTCAGGATTTACATCGTCTGTGTTGACTATTAAGATAAATTAACTAGAATCACTGAGTCTGTATTGACAGCAAGCATTGACAGCAAGCATCTCAACCATTTTCATACATATCTAGTGTGTATGTGTGTGAGTGTGTTTGTGTGCATGTATGTGTGTCTGCATTAGTACAACTGAAAGTCCTCAAGAATAAAAAAAACAAGAACAATCTGGATTGTTAAATTGGGGTAAATTAGGAACTTTGCTTGTCCTTACAAGTGAAAGGGGACTTTTATGTTTAGGGTTAGAGAAAATGTGCATTTTGAATTCGAATCACTTGCTGCTCAGCATTGCTGAGCCCAACAGAGCCTAATGAACCATCTAAAGCTCGGACAGAGCCTGAAGACCTTTCCAGAGCCCCTACAGAGCCTGAAGAATTGCCCAGACCCCAGACAGAGCCTGTAGAACCGTCCAAAGCTTTATCAGAGCCTGAAGAACTCCACAAGACCACATCAAGCCATGTAGTCTCATGAGACTACACCAGAGCCTCAGGAGAGAGCTCCAGAGCTTCATGAGAGCCCCAGGAGAGAGCGTCAGAGCCCCAGGAGAGAGAACATCACAACCCCAGGAGACCCAATCAAGCCGTCCAGAGTCCGGGCAGCATCCTAACAGCAGCCTGCACACCTAGCGTTGTTTGGTCTATCACTGAAAGGGAAGAAATATGGGGCAAACTCACCCTCATTTGCTTCAGCATCGCACCATTGCCCCCCAAAGGAAAATGTGCCAGAGGCATCTAGCAGGCCCTGTGCCTCCCCTGCGACACTGCCTTCCAACAGGTCTTTGTTGGTTTCGAGTAAGGTCCCAGAGGAGCAGATCTGAGAGGTGGCATGAGCTCAAAGGGACACGCCCGTGATGTCATTCCCAGCCACAGTTCATGCCACACGGCCCAGACACTGCCCCAGTTACGCAAGTCCTGGCAGAGGAGGAAGACGGCCAAGGCAGAAAGTTGGGCTGTCTGTGCATTGATTCCTCCCAGGCCACTCCAGGGATAATGCTGCCATCCCTAGAGAGCAGTTTGCTTGTTCAGTTTTTCTGTTCCGGTTCGTCTGTTCTGCTATTTCTGTTAATGAAATAACCCCCAGGGCTTTGAACACTTGTCATGTGTCCATTCTGCTGGCCCCTTCCTGTTACACTAGATAAATGTGTGCGATGTTTTAAGATTTTTACAAACAATTAATTCTTCTGTCTCATGACCCTCAACCAAATGCCCAGTATTTGTGCAACGGACACGCCAAAATCAGCAAAAGCATGATTAGACCACATTTTTACACAGTTAATGTGTTATATGAATTCATGCTTTTTAGACATTCTTGGGTTTCAAGGAAGTCTGTTTCTCGGAGAAATCTGTCCACACAGGTTAAGAAGGGAACGTCCTTGACTTAGGCTGGAATGGACCAGAATGGCATTCCGGTTCTTCTCATTTTAGGCATACGGCGTTCCGCTTCCTTTTCAGGCAAACCTTATTAACACATGCATTTCGATGAACATAGCCTAATGTGTGATTTCTTATCTAATGAGCAATTTCTTAGTTCCTGCACTTTTTAATTTTATATTTTATATAGTCAAGTGTTGGCTGTCGCTGCAACCTAGTCTTGCTGAGAACATTGTGACAGGGGAGAAGAGGTAGAGAGTCTGGCTGGCTACGTGAGATGTGTGTATGTTTTTGGAGGGTGCATCTGTCTTAGGCACAGAAACACTGTTTTTACATCCCATCTTTTAAAAGATCCATTTAATCTTTTTATGATTTGTGAGGAGTCGTGAGGGCTAGCAGTTAGCGGCTGCCCTTCTGAACGCCATTCTGATTCATATCAGCCACACGCCCATGCTAAACACATATGCACAAACACACATGCGCAGATAAAGTTGTGTCAACAAATGTATTTATGTAATATTTTATAATTTCAGAAGAGGGTGTAGGTTCTGAGTGATATATCTTACTATTCAATGTTGTTTCATAACTCTTCAGCGGGCATTTCATCATAAAAAGCCTCAAGAGAACACACATATGTCTTAAGGCAACCTAGAGATATTATGGCATTAGTGATATTGGAGATTTTTAGGCAACTCTTTTGACCACATGCTACTTTCTATGTTAAGCAGAACACAACTTTCTCTTTCTGTCCTGCTTTTACCTTTAACCTGTTCAACTGAAATGTATATTTCCCCTCTCTCCCTCTGTCAGTCTCTCTCTCTCTCCATTAACACAATCAACCAATGACAGGGGCTCAGGGTTAGGAAATAGATGGTGATGCTATTTTTAGCAGCAGGGAAGGAGGGCAGACTGAGGGAGAGAGAGAGAGGGCAGGAGAGAGACAGAGGAGATAAATCTCCATTCTAATGTTGCCTCCGGACAGACACGGAGGTACCGAAGACGCTCACAGACAAACATCACTACTTGTTTTTTCTTTTGAAGAGACGCAGCCTTATCTGCACAGACATTCGCACAATCTTTCTTAAAAAACACCTTGACAGGTGCGACCTGGATAGACACACATTACAGGGGCAGAGAGCAGCGACGGAGGAAGAGACTTGGATATTCAACACACCTCTCGTTGCAGGTGAGTCTGTGGGACAGGAGTGCCGAAGACCTTTACACTAACTAACCCTACAGCTGGAACTAGTGAATCAGGAAACACAAAGCATCCTAGTCAGGCTGTGTTATGTCGCTATAGGGACGATGCTAGCATTGGGTCTGAGTCACTGTATATAAACTAGGTGCGGTTCTAAATTTAGCTGCCATTCCACCTTGAGGTCTAGGGAGAGGCTTGCTTTTAGGGTTTGGCTGAAGCTATTTTTGTAACTGAAGTCAGGACGGAACCACAGTCTGTGGGTTGCAGTCAAGGCTAAAACAATATGGGATGAATAACAAAATATAGGCTACAGTATGTGGTTCTGGCTGATTCTGGCCGACTGGTCCGGTATTTTGGGTATTTTTGTAGCAGTGTATTTAGGTAGCTGTGTCACAGTGTGTTTGTGTTACTCCTCCTGAACAAACTGAGGACAGGAAAGACAAATAAAGAGAGCAGAGGGGGATTTTGCGGGTCCGTTTCCCAGGTATAGAAGTGGTGTTGAGGTGCTTTTGTGGGGATCATAGAATGTTCAATAAATAAAAATAGATTCACATTTTTAGACTCTGTAAGTCACTCAGATAATATTCCAGCATAACAGCTTGCTGACTGATGCTTCTGTGTGTGTCTCCTAGGAGCCATGCGTCCAAGGTCCAAACTCCTGTCCCAGAAGAGGAGACTGCAGCTTCCCACCATCCGAGAAGGTTACGAGGACCTAGTTAGAGACATGAACCATTTCAACAGCATCAGTCAGATGAACCAGACCAACACCCTCCGTTCTGCCCAGCCTGCTGCCCACCACGAGCTCTGCCCACGCAGCCTCTCCTCAGATGACTACCTGCTGTCCATATGTCACCTGGCCCACCCCACCTCCCTTTCTACCAATGACATCATCAACCCTCCAGGGCAGGCACTGACGGGTGTGAGGCTACCCCAGCTCCCTGTGCATGAGGGGAGCCCTCCCACGGCCACTGCGCTTCGTCGCAGGAAGCGGTTTCGTGAGAGTGACACAGCGGAGTCTGGAATGTGGTCGGAGCTTCTCACTGTTTACCGAGGACGGGGAAAACATTCCATCCATGGTGAGCCTTCGTTTGGTTGTCTGGGCCGTTCAGACCCGTTAGAGTTCCTGTACAGTAGCACCGCCCAATCCACCTGTCAGTCAGATAATGGGAAGCAGGGATTGGGTTTGAGGAGACAAGTGGCACCTCGTTACCCCCACTCATGCTCCTCTGACCTGCGGCTGCAACATGAGAGCAACTGCCCGGAGGTCAGTGACACTGCCACCCTTGACTGTGACCCTTCACCTTCTGACCTCACCCAGCACCCCCGACAGAGAGGTGAACACAGGGTTGCAGAACATCAACAGGCTATGACGAATAGCCCATTAAACAAGGAAAACCAGCGTTGTGACGATAGGGCAAAAGAGAGGAAGGAAAAGAGGGAAAACGACGGAGCGCGCACCACAGTTGAACATTCCCTGATCTCTCAGTGGATCTCAGACTGTCGCTGTGCCTGGAAAGAGGCCAGTGTACGAGCTTGCATACTGCCCTCAGTTACAGATTCATAGTACCACCAGACACAACCACATCAAGGCTGAAGTGCTGCAGTATATCACAGAATAATAATAAATAATCATTTTCAAAACGTAGCTCACCACAGACTTTGTGTGATTCTGAGTCAAAACATCTGTGAATATGTACTGATTAGTAAACCTGATTACATAAATGTAATATTATTATTAAAATATTGAAAAAAAATGTTTGCTTTAGCATGTGCCTAACTAAGTTGTGGTGTAACCACACAGTACGTACAGGCTAACATTTTTAAACCTGTATGTGTACGATGAATGTATGTTTTTATTTATACAGTTCTGGGTCTCTGATTGTGAGCCTATGACTGTTCATTAGGCATGATTGCTTGTTTTGGGGCACATAAACATCAGCAGTCCAATATTCCACTGAGTCCATTGGTTTCTATGACAACGGCTGGTGAGTCAGAAGAGGTAAACACAGGCATCTTGAAACCACACAGTACAGACTAATATCCTCAGTGAAACATTCAACAGACAGAAAAGGCACAGATTCATTGGTAAAAAAGTTATTCCATGTGTCAGATACATGCAAAGAAAAATCCATCTGTGGTTGGAAAATCATAAGCAAAAGTGAGTTAAGGGTTGGTGTTGAGGTTGGGTTAGAATTGAGCCTGGGTGTGGACATAAAGCTGGGCTAAAGCTAGGCGTATACCTTGACCAGAGCGGCTTTCATAATGCAGCCCTGTGCGTCATCGTGCACACGCTGTCTGCTTCCCACACATATAACCCAACAAGGAGGCCAAATACCAAACGTGAGACCACTACAGCACTTTTGGTACAAGTCCAAGCGGGCATGAACACTCATCTTAGTATTCATCTGAAAACTACTGAACAGGACAGAGATATGGGACTTGAGGTGCATCAAATGTCTAAAGTTCTGACTTTTTGCCAGGCAAAGTGGGGCAAATGTATTTATCCACCCTCACACGCGTAGCATGTCTGGTGGTCATGACAACTCTGGTGAGAATAAACCACTAGATGGCAGCCTGAGGATTAGAGATGCAATACACATTGATGCATCACTTTTCGGATTTTTAGGATGAGTAAACAGTATTTACAAACCATTACATTAATGACTCTGTATTTATTGGCTGCATCAACAAAGCAAATTACACCTCCATTTGCTGTCACAAACAAGCTGGCTAATAGACTACAACACCAGTTGCACAGGTTTTACACACGTATGTACAAGAATACGAAGGTTAACTCGTCACCGCGGAAGACAACAGAGATGCACCAACACACACACACACACACACACACACACACACACACAAACACAGATTATGCAACCGGATTGAACATTCCCAGGAAACAAATAATATTAACACAACTGACAGATATGTCTGTGTGGACTGACCGTGTCATTTCGGTGTCTAGATTAATACAAAGTTTTGTCTATTTCAAAACTAACATTGTTTACATGTTCGTGTTTAGAATTAGAGCATTAATACTGTGTCCTCTTCTTCTGTGGGGAAGACAAAATGACCCTTCAGCTGGAGTTCCTGTGGCGTTGCAATCTCTGTGGTTGCTATATTGGGAGGGCTTTTGATGAATGGAGTTTCATTTAAGAGCTGTCACCAGTCTCAGAGTGATGGCATCGATGATGAAAAGTACGGTATTCTGCTTCATTTCTGACAAGCAATAATGTTTATATTTAAATTTAAAGAAATGGTGAGACATTGTGGCCAATGCATTCCTGATGTAGTGAGACCATATTAAGTAACATTAGAGATGTTTCCGATAATTGCACCTAAGCAAGCATTGACTTTTTTAAGTGAAGATCATAAGCAATAGATAACTGGCATTGCCATGTCTCCTCCGTCGTCCACACTGTCGTCTGGGTGAGTCAGCAAGGACACAGATCTGTTGTAATTAAGGTATGTATTATTGTAGAAATCAAAACACAACATTCACTCTCATCGGATATTTGAAGTGGGTGCCCGACAAAAGAGTGCTTGCAGTGGAGATAGAAGCAGTACTCTTGTTATCTGCGGTTACATCTGCCCACAGAAAATCTCTGACGCCTTTGCTATCTGGATGGAAAACCAGACCACAAGGGATTTGAGAGACATGACACATCCCCCGTTGTCTGTAGTATTTACTGTTGTTCCAGTGGAAAGAGCTAAAGAACCCATTCCATCACTGGCACTGCTTTCTAAGAGCAATGTGGAAGCTTAAAATATCATCGGCATAACAAGCAGGTTCGAATAACCAGTTGTGAAACAACACAACTGGTGTTTGTTATTAAGTATTGTTACATCTTTATGAAGTGTGTTGAGGGGTAGATGGTTAGAAAGGCTACATTTACTGTATGAAGGCATTGTTTGGCTGGTGGCTAACCTTGTCTCACCATAGGCCTGTGGTGAGATAGGGTTTCAAACACAGTGGTGACTCCGCTGATAGGGCTTGATGTTAACTTAATTATGTTTAATGCTGCACTCACTGCTCGACTGCTAGCTCTGGGGACACATTAGGCTCCACAATCTTGGGACAGACTATTTCTGAGGCCCAATTCAGCTCCAATTTCTTTGGTTGTCAGTACATTGTCAAGATGCTTACTTACTGTACTACTTACTGTATCACCAGATTTGACCTTGCAACAGAAACACACACTCTGAGGCTGGCAATCAGTTTTAAACAGTATGTGCAGCTTAATGAAGCCAAATAGTGAATGACATATGATTACATTTAGGCATTTTTTTTACTTCATGGAGTTAACTGTCTATTAACTCTTACCCAGCTTTTCCCATAAGCTTGATGTTGTTGGACCTTGTTCGTAACATCCAGAGACACCAAACAAATCCTATAGTCTGAAAACAAATGCATTTGAGGGCCCGCCCCCTTCGCCCAGATATACACTTAAATAATGTTGGAACTTCCTTTGAAACTGTAAGGGCACTTCCATAAACATGTACGAGACCCCGACCTCCAGACAGAGGCAGTCCCCATTCAGTCCCCGAGTCTCATTTTGTTGGAACTCCAAACAGGACCTGAAACGTTTTGTTTCCCATCTTTCATTATAGTGATACTTATCTCGAAATGCATCACAGTATGTCTACAACTAGAATTTTTTTTTGACAAAAACAACTGAGAACTGAAAATTTACAGCGAAACAGGATAACATCTGGTTTGAAGTAGTTCCAAATCATCCAAAACGTTGGTGGGGTGAATTTGTCTGAAACAAATATTTTTTCTAGACCTTCTGGGAATAATTAAAATCTAATCAAATGTTATTTGTCAAGTGCTTCATAAAAACATCAGATGTTAAATAACAATGACACAATCTTACTTTTCCAACAACCCAGAGTTTAAGTCAAAGTGAATGAAGGAATATAATAGACAATTCCAATAAGTCAAAATGAACAAAACATAGAAGGAATATGTGCACTTTAAATAATGAATAATAATCAGTAATTATTCTAGCTTGGCTATAATAGGAAGTGGGTTTATATGCTGTACATGTAATGCTGGTAATGTGTCAAGACAACAGGATATATCAGTATAAAAGCTACCGTATATGCGGTGATTGTCAAATTGTTTGCTGGTGTATGATATACAGTGGGGAGAACAAGTATTTGATACACTGCTGATTTTGCAGGTTTTCCTACTTACAAAGCATGTAGAGGTCTGTCATTTTTACCAAGGCAAATGCAAATGAATTATTTAAAAATCATACAATGTGATTTTCTGGATTTTTTTAAAATTCTGTCTCTCATAGTTGAAGTGTACCTATGATAAAAATGACAGACCTCTACATGCTTTGTAAGTAGGAAAACCTACCAGTGTATCAAATACTTGTTCTCCCCACTGTATGCATGTGTGTATGCATTTCTTCTGCATAAGTATGTGTTAGTGTGGAAGAGTGACGATGGGTGTAGAAACCAGAAAGTTGGCAGACAATCTGAACTAAAGGGTTAGTCAAAAAAAGCTGAGGCTTGTCCAGGACTGAGTAATCAGTCGTCTTGTTTAACCCTGTCTGGGGGTAGAAGGTGTACATGTGTGCATTTGCCGTACCACACAGTAATGCTCAGATTGGTGCTGCTTTATAACATTGAAGATTAGAGGGCCCAGGCAAAATTGTTTCAGTCTTCGGAGTAGGAAGAGGCGATGGCGTGCCCCCTACTCAAGTACACGTTTGGGCCATGTGCTTTACACACTGAGAAAACTCTTGTCCTTGGTATATTGGCATATAGGGACTTTGGTGGCCTGATATTTGATGTTATAGACTGGATCAAGAAGACATAGATAGACGGTCCAGTTGCACTGGTGATACATGTTGCCCTGTGGCTTTGCAAAAACCTGTTTACGAGTCTTACTTCGGAAATCAAGAGCACATTGTTATCCTGAACAGCAGATGCTTTCATCCATGGTTCACTGTTATTTGATCCAATGCAAGCATAGAAGACATTTAATCAATAACTTATTCAAACTCTGGATAGCTGATGCTACAAATCTTGGCCAATAAGCCTTTGTAGCCATCATGCCACCATGAACATAATCCTAAGTATATCAAAGAAATCACGTTTCCACATTAAAATCGACTTGTCAACAAAGCCACAATGTCTGGCAAAGGGATGAATCCATCACCAGTCTTTGGGATGTGGGAAAATATTTCATAAGTAAGTTATTTGTGTAGAAATTGTTGTTTTTGTTCTATAATTTGAAGGAAACACTGCTTCTGATTATCATTGTAGTAACTTTTCCCTGCCAAAGCTATTTCATTTCATGGAACAAAAACATTTGTTTTTCTTTCCTTCGTCAATTACATTGATTCAATAACTATCAATGAAGGTGATGGTAACTAACTTTTTCATCAAGTGAAAAGACGAGAGAATCACAGAATCCACCAGAAATAGTTGCAATACCATATAACCCTAACCAGTTTTAGTTGAGGCTTACAATAACATAGCTACTGAATGATATGCTTTAGCCAGCTACTGTATGTTATTGTCTATCCTGACACAAAAAGCATGCACAGATGCGTTCTTCGAAAATCTACCTGAAACAGTAAGCTTAAACATAAAGAGTTTTATTTTAAGCTTACTATAATGTAGATAGTGAAGGTAATAGACAGTCAAGTTTCCGTAACAAATCCAGTTGCGTACTTTGTTTTGACTGTGAGGAGATTCGATCATGGGACCTACAGCTTGTCAGTCCACTTCTCTTACCACTACGTTATTTAACCAGGACAGCCATTTAGTCAGTTAGTCAGCCATTTAGTCACTCACTCTCTCAAACATCCATCTGGGGGTTAGTCATAAGTTACAGAGTTGACGTTTTTTTTTAAGTCCTCCAAAAAAGCTAGCTATTCAATCCAATCCTATCTAGCTACATCAATCCTTTGAGCACAAAAATTATTTACGGAGTTGACAAATCATTTACTGTAATTTCTTGAATCTTAATCCATTAGGGGATATGGGGTTAGTGTCGCTGGGGAAATCCAGATTAAACTGGTTCTTTACCATCTGCAATTTCGAAATGACAGGAAAGGCTGTAGATTTAAACCCTAAACACAGGGCAAAAGTTTAAAACCCAAATACTCGACCAGAAGATGTTATAGTTGTAACAATGGCCATATAATGTATTTGCAGTCGTATATAACCTACTAGATCATAAGTGGTCTTGTCGCACCAAATCTGATGATGACATGATGGAGGGAACCTTGAGTTACAGATGACCCACTTCATTCCTGATTCATTTAAATTGTTTGAAAGATCAAACCAAAACTCAGGATTTCTTTTTTCTAAAGCCATAGACTGCTATTGAAAGAAACTTCAAAACATAATAAGTTGATTTGAAGTTTTAAATGTACTAAGGCTGACATGTCAAATATAGACTATGACAGAACAGGGGAGAAAGATCATAATTTTCACACAGGAACAAGTAGAGGAGGATTAGCTGCAGCCTTACTCAAGTGTTAACCACAGAGGCTCAGCTTGCCCTTGGTGTGAAGAGAGCAGCTCTGCAAAGACAATGAAATATTCTGAAAACCCCAAATAAATGACATTCAACATCTTTAACATCCACCCACAGAAACCCACATAACACCTCGTAACAATATAAAGTTTTAAATATTTAAAAATAATGCAATATAGTTAATTAACTAAATATTCATTAACTAACTAAATACACCCGATTGGTTCTGTTTTTTAAATGTATTTTTTATTTCAGTTACTAAAAAGAGAAAATGTTTATAACTTTAATACAGTAATAATAATATTTTAGCAGAGAATAATAATAGTATTATTAAAAGGCATGGGTTAATTAAACATATTTTCCACTGACTGGGATAAGAGCAAACACATCAATGAATTGATGTTGTTAATTCCTTTAAAATTTACAAATTAAATTTATTTCCCAAATTAAATTAAACTATGATTCAAAGCAGACATTCAAATTTGAAGTAAGATTCGAAGCAGGCATTTTATTGTGTTTTTGCGGGGTCATTTCCGTTTCCATTTAATAGGAAATTTCCCCTTATCACTGGGTAAAGGCATCAGACATGGGTATATAAACGGGCAGTACTCTCAGCCTCTCACAGCTCTCACCACGACTCTACACGCAACATGACCATGACCATCAGAATCCTCTTGCTCTTTGCAGTCACTGTGTGCATCACTGTAGCCCAGCGTGAGTGTTCCTCCATAACAAATTCCTGTGTTTTTCTACATGTCAATTTAATATTTATTCTTTTTTGTGTATTTTGGTTTTTGTAATCCAAGCAGCAGTGACATGTTTGAACTCAATTCCAATTCTCTGTATAGGTCCTTTGAGCCAACGCTGTTTATGTCGTAAGGTCCGGGGCCTTAACTCTGGGGCATTAAAATCCTTGGAGGACGTCCAGATCTTCCCGCCATCACAGTCCTGTTCTAGGCTGGAGATTGTGTAAGTATTGTAAAATATTTCCAATCAGTTATGATGATTATCATGATGATGACAAAGATTTTGAGATTAGTAGACAGTTCAAGCCATTACAAAGAAATTGTGATCCCCAACCATTCTATATGTTGACAGTGTTAATCTTAAAAACGGAATGCAGTACTGCCTGGACCCCAAATTGAAGAATGTGCAGACACTTCTCACTCTTTTGATGCAAGTCATGTAAATACTACTTTTTCCCTCGGTTTACCACTTCTTCTCATTTACCATCAAGTTTAAATGATTCTCTATGTGTATCATTATTGCATTAAACATGTTATAATACACTGTAAGTTTATTCAGGACACAGATGTGAATAGACCTGTCTCACCACAGTGTCCTATTGGTTAATTTACAGTAACAAGCCAGCTCCCCGAACAGTTCCCAGTCCAACTGAGGCCACCCTTACTTAAAGCAGCACTCTGACTCTTCTGACAACTGACTCCATGTCTCAAGCTCTATACTGGACAAGCTCAGACTCAAAACTAGTGCATTGCTGTCCTATAGCATCTGATGTTCCTTCACGCTCAGTGTTAAAGAACATGACACAGTCTAAGTATACTTAATTTTCTGCTTTTGTATGTTTCAATGTAAATTTCAAATGTCTATTTTGGACTTTTCTGCAATTCTTTGGTTATGTTTTCCGCAGTTTTTGTCTCAATCCAATGCTATGAAATGTAAACATTAATAAAGCTATTTTCTTATTAGTTTTACTGTCAAATTTCATAAAAAATATTAAATGTTTTTTTAAAGAGTATCTGAAATGATACGAGTGTCAGCTAAAAGACTGTAAAATAGGCAATGGACTTGTTCTTTGTAATCTGAAAAGAGTTTACATAGTGCCATCATGTGGCTGCAAAGGAGCAGTGCATAGGGCCCACAAACAGGCCTGAGATTGGTATAGTTTACAGAAGGAACACCCATGCCTTGCATCTACACTATACACCAATACAGAATCCTATACTGGTGTATAATTTGCATGAAAATCCCAGAAAATGTCATCCTAATATTTCCATAACATTAGATAGACCGATGATTTGAATTTGGGTAGGGTTAAGCACACAAAAGATGAGTGGGGTCTGACACTGATGAGTGGGGTCTAGCAGATGCAGTAGATCTGTCATCTAAATCATACCCCATTCCCTATTTAGAACACTATTTATGGCCAAGGTCCAGTGGGGCTCTCTCTCGTCAAATGTGTACAGTGAAGGAGGCAGCCAGTTGGGATGCACAAACATCACATAGAAGGCAGACGACCTTTCCAGCAGATAATAAATCAGGGCAGTGTACAGACTATTCCAGGGGCATGGGCCAAAATCAAAGGGCTCCTTATATATACGCAGGCAGAAATGCGCTTGTCTGTCTCCTCATGACCGGCAACCTCCCTGATGCACTTTGCACCGACGTCCGACACATAACCGTGTGCTTGAGTGACGCACGGTCTGACCCTTGGAGGTTCAGACAAATATCACAGGGAACCTGACCCACTGAGGCAGACCTACCTTCAGTTGGCTGTCGTTATTTTGGGGTTGATATGAAGCGACTTGAGAATGTGTCCCCATTTCATGATAAACGGTGTGTCTATTTTTCGCCAGTTGACCCCAACAACAGACCACAGGATCAGCACTTTCATGGGCAAACTGGTTGCATTCTTAGAGATTTACTAGATTATCCTAATGTGGTATTCATTGAACTTCAGGTTCTGATGTCCATTGCAGTGACTAAGGGAAGTGTAAAGCACTACTTGCCTGGTGGAAAGTATTGTGTCAGTAGGGACTCTGGGCTGTGATAACACAATGTACAGCAGTAATGGTAGAAAGTCAAAAGGAACTTAACAGAACTGTCAGCACATTATGTATGCACTGAAGGGGAAGTTAGCTGACGTTTAGCTCAAACACCCTTGTCGGATGGAGGGATACATCACCACATTACAGTACATATAAATAAATAACATGTCAATTAATCAAACGGTATGGTGAGGTATAACAATTAAAACAATGTTAATTTCAAAACGTGCTGCGGGTCTTAGCGTCATGTATAATCACAAACCAGACAAATCCATGCATCGGGGAGGACTTTAGACTAGAAATCCCATCAGAGCATGATCACTTCCGTGCTCGTTCCCTGGTGCAGTGCTTGCACTTGTTTACGTGCCCAGTCCAAAAGTCATGAATAGTCCGCCGGTGTCTGTTCACCAAAATCGTCTCAAATACAGCGCAGTTGGGACTGTGAGTGGAGTTTATTAAGGCTGAGCAGATATAGGCTACATCGTTGTGAGAGGTGAGGAAGTTATCGCATTGTGCAGATTTTTTGTTGTTTTATTAGGCCTACGCATGATCTAGAGGCGATTTTTGGGAGGGTTTCTTCGCTGGATATTTACATGTTATAATATGATAATACCCTACAGCAACGGCATACCGAATCATACGTTTCGTTTGTTGTAATTGTCTGCGTAATCCTTCTTTGACCAGGTTGCTTGATCGAGTGTAGACTTGGGTAACTGCATTCTTTTGTAAGGAGCCATGTTCTAAGATTTTTAAAGCACTTGCTGCCCATTCTTATATTCCATATTCAACCTGCCTTTCTCGTCTTTTTGCAAGTCGTCGTCATCTGGCAACGGCGGCTGCTGACTTGGTTACCTTTTAAATAGCCAATCATTCACTGATTCAGCACATCCACCTAAGTTGTGCAAAATAGAGATTTTTATATATATACACTACCGTTGAAAAATGTTATTAGAAATGGCCTTGTTTTCCATAAAAAAGTACATGAAATGGTTTTGAAAGCCTCCCAATCCTCTTTCTGTTATGATTAGAGCTAGTTTGCGTTGTTCTTACACCACCATTCAATATTTTGGGGTCACTAAGAAATGTCCTTGTTTTCAAATATTAAAAATATATATATATATATATATATATATATATATATATAAGAAATGCAGTGTAGATGTTAATGTGGTAAATGACTATTGTCAAAACGGCTGATTTTAATAGACTATCTACATACTGTAGGCATAGAGGCCCATTAACAGCCAAACTCGGTGCAGTGTTCCAATGGCATGTTGTGTTTGCTAATCCAAGGATATAATTTTAAAAGGCTATGTGATGATTAGAAAATTATGTTAGCACAGTTGAAAGAGCTAATTAAAGAAGCAAGTCAACTGACCACCTTTAGATTAGTTGAGTATCTAGTGCATCAGCAACTGTGGGTTCGATTACAAGCTCAAAATAGACAGAAACCAAGAAATGTGTTCTTAAACCCATCAGTCTATTCTTGTTCTGAGAAGTGAAGGTTATTCCATGTGAGAAATTGCCAAGAAGCTGAAGATCTCCTACAACGCTGTGTGCAACTCCCTTCACGGACTAAAATAAAAATCTTCATCTTCATCCGCTTATCCATTGTCGGGTCGCAGGGCAGCAGCTCCAGCAGGGGACCCCAAACTTCCCTTACCCAAGCCCCATTTGCCAGCTCTGACTGCGGGATCCTGAGGCGTTCCCAGGCCAGTGTCGAAATATAATCTCTCCACCAACTCCTAGGCCTACCCCGAGGTCTCCTCCCAGCTGGATGTGCCTGGAACACCTCCCTAGGGGGCATCCTGGGGGCATCCTTACCAGATGCCCGAACCACTTCAACTGGCTCCTTGCGATCCAAAGGAGCATCGGCTCTACTCTGAGTTCCTCACAGATGACTGAGCTTCTAACTCTAAGGGGGACGCCAGCCACTCATTTCAGCCGCTTGTACCCACGATTTAGTTCTTTCGGTCATGACCCAGCCTTCATGACCATAGGTGACGGTAGGAAATAGACCGGTATATCGAGAGCTTTTCCTTCCGGCTCAGCTCTCTTTTTGTCACAATGCTGCAGTAAAGCAAATGCAATACCGCCCCCGCTGCTCTGATTCTCCAGCCAATCATCTCCAGCTCCATTTTCGCGAACAAGACCCCAAGATACTTGAACTCCTTTACTTGGGATAAAACCTCATTCCCTATCCGGAGGAGGAACTCAATCGGTTTCCTGCTGAGAACCTTGGCCTCAGATTAAGAGGTGCTAATCCTCATCCCAACCGCTTTGCACTCAGCTACGAACCGGCCCAGTGCTGGAGGTCACAGACCGATGATGCCATCAGGACCACATCATCTGCAAAAAGCACAGTATAATAAAAGTAAAAAAGTATATTCATGGTACTCTTTTTGTAAGTGCCATTGAAGTTTGGATTTCTAATTATCACATTTGAAAGAAAAAAAACTGCTGTGGATTTGTCCTACTATATATTCATGTTTTTGTTGTGTTTTTGTTCAAGCTATTCAATTTTGGAATATAAAATAAAACAAAAAAACACTGAAATGTGAAAACACTGAAACTTTCTATGTATCAGAATACACCATATCGAAAATCCAACATAACAGGAATTTTACAGCTACTCTCGTGAATGGTCTGTTTGTTAAAGATGTTTTGATAGGATGGTGGTAGATAAGGAAAGCCCAGGCCGCAAAGTATGTTTACCACTTGTTATAGGGTGCGTGTTATGTAAAAAGTATTGGTCTGTTGCAACTTGCCATATGAATCATAAGTCCATTGTATTACTTTATCATCTCATAAATCTTAGGACTGAAACATTGCTGCAACATCAAATTTGTGGCCAAAGGAAAATAGCACCTCAGTGTGATGTGTGTGAGACCTCATGTCTTCTTGTGACTTACCCTGACCTTATGTAACATTAGCATTGGTAAAAAGACATAGGTCTAACTGGAGGATTATAGCCTGTCCCAAGACAGTGTGCTCTTCTTAAAACTAATATAAAAAAACAACTGTATATTCAGGCTGTACCACAGATGGACAAGGCGGCAGATAGCCCTCTGGATGTATACATCAGGTCATGACACCCAGTCCACATGGGTAGGAGATGCCCACTGTGTGGAACTGGTACGGCATCCCGATCTTCTCATTGATGAAACACTTGATTCCAAAAGTAGAACAGAACCATTTTCTGCATCGTTTAAAAGGAGGACTGGTCAAATAAATGCTTTACTTATCACATGTTTTATTAAACTTTTAGTCTTATGTATACTGTGCATTAGGCCATTAAAATCATGCTTTAGCCTTTATTCTTTCCTGATGCTACACACCGCTTTAGCCACTTTTCCTTCCAAAAAAGCTACACACCACTCCAGCCTCTATTCCTTCCAAAGAAGCTACACAACACTCCAGCCTCTATTCCTTCCAAAGAAGCTACACAACTGTCCAGTCTCTATTCCATCCTAATGCTAGACAACACTCCAGTCTCTATTCCATCCTAATGCTACACAACAGTCCAGTCTCTATTCCATCCTAATGCTACACAACACTCCAGCCTCTTTTCCATCCTAATGCTAGACAACACTCCAGCCTCTTTTCCTTCACAATACTGTGCAACATTCCAGCCTCTATGCCTCCCCTCTACTACATACCGCTTTAGTCTCTCTTCCTCCTGACTTCAACAGAGGGCGCAGAATTGGCCAATATCATTGTGAAGGGCTGACCCTATTTTTTATTTGTTTTGTATCTTTGCCTATTGATTATTTTATGTTTTTTTATGTTATTACCACAGAACCTGATCATCTATTGTGCAGAATGGGATCCAGACGAGGGGATATACCAGGTAATACCAAATGTTGCGAGAAAAAAAAAAAAAAAAAAAAAAAAAAAAAATTATGACAAGTAACTTTTTCATTGATTCTGAAAACCCAAATGTAGATACATTTGGTGCTTCATTAAATGCTGCTCTGATTGTTTCTTTCTGTTGTTTTCAATTTCAGCACTGGAGTCTGGTGTTTCTGGAGGATTCTTTGGGGGGTTCTCATCTCCTATTGGTATGTCAAGACGAGCCTTTAGCTATGACGAAGCTTTGGACGCACCCATGCAGTCCCCTCCCTCTGACATGTGCGTCAACAACCCCTGGAAGAACCCCCTCATACCACAGAGAAAGTTCAATAGGATTGCAGAGGTACAGAGCACAAACACTAGAGGCAAGGCCTATTTGGTCTATGTGTTTAACAAAGTTACAAAACAAAGAATAATCAAATGACGCAAGCAAGACACTGAGTTTGTTTTTCAGCAATAGTCTTTCTAGTTAATGCTTACAGTGTTGTAGCTCAGGCATTGTGTAACAGTATTTGCTGAGTAACAGACCTTGACACAGATGTGCCAACCCTGCCAGGGTTATAACTATTGACTGTAGGGTTGAATGAACCATTGCTGGGGCAGGTAACCCCTGATAATGCCCATATTATGTTGATAATATTAGACCCATGGAACTGTTGTTGTGTGCAGGAGGATGAGAGTGGGACACTGACCTTCTCCGCCTGTTCGTTTGATGCAGTGGCTGCAGCACCTGTCAAGTCCCCTGTTCCAGTTGTTAAGGCCAGAGCATCCAGTCTCATGAACACACTCATGATCAGTAAGTACAAAAATAATAATAACAAATGCTATATTATATTAAAATAGGAGTCTATAATTTTGGGGGCTCTAAATTTGTTTGATAAAAGAAAACTGTGGGTGAGAAAACTGTCAGTTATGTTGAATTAGAGTGCATTTTCCTAAGTGAATAAGCTGATAGGACTGCATATAACTTGATAATCAAACATACTTATACTCCAGAATGGGATGATATTACATAATATCACAGATTATTTCAAAGTTTACTATTTAGCTGAGGCTTTATCCAAAACAAGTGGCAGTTAGTGCATTCATCTCATGATGGCTTGGTGGGGCGACCATGCAACTCAGTAGTAGTTATTACACCTTTCACAATGTGTATGTTGCCCCAGCACAACAATATGTGTTTCCTAACTCCCCAATGTTAACCCAACCCTGGTCCTTCAGAGCATTCCCAGGAGAGCTTGCAGAGGTTCGAGCTCCAAGCAGGACTCACAGAAGCTGGCTACACCCCCCACAAGGGTCTTTCTGCTGAGGAAGCCCAATTCCACCTCCTTGCTGAGAAGCCAAGGCCTGTAAGTATGAAAAGGAGGATTAGTGAGAAGTCATACTCTCTGAGTCGTACAATCTGACATGGCAAAGGTGGCTGGGAGAAGGACAAAGTGGTATGTCACAGCAGTCAATCTTCAAGAAACAAAATCATGCATAGTTAGCTGCTGCTCTTTTCAGTCCATTATCGTACTGCATTTCCCTTTATCTTTTTTCAGGCGAGAATCTAGTAAAATAGAGAAATTCAAAATGAAACCCTCATGTTGTTGCACACATCAGCATGACTTGATGTGCCTTTGATATATTATAGATATGGGTCTTGTCCAGTAGACTGTAGTTTTTCAGACCAGTGGGCATGACTGTGATTCTCAGTGTACCTTAAATTCAGTTTGTAGCTTTAAACAGATCCATCGGAAACAGCATTATTAGTCCTATCATAGCTTGGTTTGATTTTTTTCATTTATACTGTTCATGCAAGTGTAATTGCGTGACATTATATGTGTTTATCTATGGTGTGTATATGTGTTTATCTATGGTGTGTGTGTGCACGTGTGTACTACTGTGCTTGTGAGGTCCAGATGACCAATGTAGTGTAGTAAACTATGGAAAATCATGTTGCCAGTCTTCACTTATATAAATAGCTTTAGCTAATTAAGATTAGGGTTAGCACAAGTATGGTAAAACAAATGTTTGTGTATGCATGTACAGTGTGGTTACATTGAGCATTCTCAAAATTCACCTGTGTATTATATACATCTACTGTACATATCTCTTCACATCGCATTATCTTGTTTTTTACTACTTTTTAAATATTTTTCTTGGTTTGGTCAGAATTGTTTCGTTTATTACTACGTTAGGAGCTACACATTTTGTTGCAAACCTTTATTACGCCTGCCCAATCTTAGTATGCAACCAGTATGTTCATCTTAAAACGGACGGAGCTATATTTATCGTAATTAAACGGGATGTAGTTTTCATCTAAATCACGGCTATTTCCTTATGTGATGTATTTGATATCTATTTTACTGCCATGTTTCTCGATTCGAGTTCAGGTTGTGTTGTTTTGACACTCTTTAACTCACATTCGTGTTGGAGTTTTACATCGTAAACATTTCTATGGTTTTGTGATTGTCCTTTGCTTGTTGCCAAGCAACACCCTTTTCCTAAAACAGCCAATCAGAAAGTCTGTAACAAAGACGACATTTTCTGTATTTACGAGCTAACGTTATCTCCGCAATTTATTCTCAACTTACATTTGTGAAAAAAATAATTATGGATAAAATGAGAGAGTGGATCGTACTTGAAAGGCAAAGGAATATTCTTATGAAAAGGTATTTCATCGTCTATGCGTGTTGTGTCTATGTAGGTCATAATTCGTATTTCGTTGATAATATATCCTGCTGCTGTTTGTCGAGGCCAGCCTGGACAGCCGGGCCTAGTACTACTAGAACTGCTAGCTAGCGTTGTTAGCTAGTTAATGCAAAACAAATAACGTGTTCATGTTGTCAGTAACTAATCCGTATTATTCATCTGCATAACGTAATTCGTTTAGTATTAGCAAATTGTTGCAACTACTGCATTCAACAACGTTAGCAACCACCGTTTTTGTTTTGCAACGTTTGTTAGCTAGCCTTCCAACAACAGCTGATCAGGGTACGACCAGTTCCTGCCAGTCTGTTTCTGCCATCTCCGCTGTTTCGTATTTAAGCTCAAGTTAGCTAGCATAAACTGGTAAACCCGGCATTCAACCACCACTGCGTAGGAACTACAGTAGCTGTTTAATACTGTAAGATATAATGAACACATTGGCATAGATGTCTTAATATAATGGTAATATAATCCAGCCCCCGGTACATCGGTGTGACAAAAATGTGTTCCCTGGCCTAGCGATTGGACGTAAGATTTGAAGGTCTGTGTTCCAAAGATAGCTAGCATGTTTCAGTCAGGTATTGGGACCCTAGTGGAAACCCAAAGCCTAGACCTAGCCTAGATCAAATGTTAGGACGACACGAAAACCAAGGGGGACGTCCACATTCGAATACTGGACATTACAGTGAGCAGAAATAAAGTGCAAGGATTTCAACAGCAAGTTCATATAGAAAATTCGAGAGCATGGTACACAGAAGTATGACCCATTTGTTGCCATATTCCCTGAGGGATTGGAAACTGAACATGGAAAATGTCTTGCTGATACGAATGTGATCCCTGCACACAGAGAAATCTTGGAAGGCCGTTCGTCTAGGCACTCATCCAGTGGACATTATGTAACCTGGTGGCCCGCCAGAAAATGTTCAGTCCTTCTTTCTAATGGTGGCTCTATTTAGTGACTATCTCACTGATAGGGGCTAAGGGTGGTCAACATATAACAAAGACAGTTAGTTGTACTTATAAACAAATGTAGATGGTGTTTGACTGCCTTTGGTTTGTGTGCACATATTTCTTGCTAACTCATGGGCCACAGAAAGAGCTCCCAAGGTTCTGAGCAAACGGATGCTTAAGCTGAATTTGTCACTTTTTCTCTGCAGAAGTTGAGAATGCCAAGCGGGGACTTCAAGGAGGACAGGCTTACGACATCAGCTCAATCCACCCCTTGTAGCACCCCCTCCCTCACCCCCTGTGTTACCCCAAACGTCAGCCCACACACCTCACCCTTAATCAACCGCAGGTATCAGTCAAATGGCTCTTTCCCAATACATGCTGTATAAAAATAGACGTGTGCTTCCCTTTTGAATAAACACTAGATTAAAATATGACAGATTTTCTGATTGAGTTGGATTATGTGGAGTTGGAACAGGTCTGGAATGTATTTTGTGTGTTGGCTTACAGGAGCTGGTTCAACAACTTGAGTCCTGCACCATTTGTTGGTACACCAGAGCTGGGCAGTCCAAACAGCATAGACATGGGAGGCAATGAGGGAGGAGGAACTGGAGGGGACAGGTGGAGCTTTTTTGGAACTTCACGACCTGTGGTACAGAAGTCATCTACAGACCCTGGTTCAGAAACTAACACAGGTAGAAATCAGCCCTTCCTAAGCTTCTTTTTTCAGGATTGCTTGCTGAACTTCTCTTTGACAAAAGTGACAGTGCTTCATGAATTATACTTTTTGTGTTCCCCATATAGACTGTGTGACTAGTACATCAATATATATAGTCACTGTCACATGGCAGCATGTTGGCAATACAACATATTCATAGAAATGTAATGAATGTTACAAGTTCTGTACCTTTTGTTCAGTTACCATTCTTGTCTCCTCAGGCTTCACTCTCCAGTCCTACTTTGGTGTGACCAAGTCTAACACCCTGGAGGGCATTAAGACACAGGTCAACCTGATGGTGGATGACCCTGCCAAGATCAACCCACCCAAGATCGATATTAGTGGCATTGAATGCAAGAGACCTGCTCAGACCCGCCCACACAAACTCAAACCCCGGGACATGAATGTCCTAACACCTTCTGGATTCTAATAGCCCTAAAAACAATCTCCCATGAATATTAGCGACCACATCCCCTGGCAGCGAGTAGCTGGTCTACTACACCTGTGGTTCTCAAACCTGTACCTGGGACCCCCAAGCATCTCATAATGTTGTTGTAGACCTGAACTAGCTCACCTGAATCAACCAGCCAATGGCTTGATAATTAGTTGACAAGTTGATGTAGGTGTTTTATCTATGAAATACATCTAATACATGGAATGGCCTGTAGGTGAGAACCACAGTACCACACAATCCTGCTCTGCCTGCTTAGTGGAACCCAAGAGACTCAGAAGATGGAAGACATGCTTCAGAAGTCATTTCCAACTCCAGGGCTGTCAAACTCATTCAGCCGCAGGCAGCATTTGGCTACAGCAAAGTCCAAAAGGCCACATTGAAAATGTTATTATTTCGTCAGAAAGAGCAAAACATGGATCACTGTTTGGCATTTTTGTTGTATGTTATTAACAAGCATAACACAGTAGACACTATGAACATATGTCCATTATAATATATACATAGTTGAGATTTGTTTTTGGTCATTATGGAGTATAATACATAGTTGTATTTTATATTATTACTCAAACTATTAATGGGCCAGATCAGACCTTCTAGTTTGCCACGCCTGCCCCCATAACTCACCTGAACCTTGTCCAGGAAAGCACAAAGCATTTTCATCCACCTCAAATCAAGAGGGTTACTCATCGTTCTTTTTTATTATGATGGATGCTTTGGCCTGTTTTCTTGTCTCATTGGTTTTGATGTCTGGTGTCTGAGCCTTATGTGGTGGGGAATAATGCCCGGGTTCATTTCATTTGACCTCAACTCACAACAAGCACTGCATTGCCAACATTTCTCTCAACCGTACTTAACTCTGTGTTGAGTGTTATGTGTTTGTAGTGTGATAATTTTGCTTAGGTTTGGGTTTTTGGGGACAGTGATTGGTCTTACTGATGTCCTCCATATCAGTTGACTTTTTAATTTGAAAGATTCCTAATTGCATTTGTAAATTATTGGATGCGAGTGTAATGGCATATATTTATTACACACACACACAAACAGACCGACAGACAGACAGTACCAGTCAAGAGTTTGGACCCACTTATCCATTTACTTGAATAGGTGTGTCCAATCTTTTGATGGTTACTGTATAACCTCCCAATGTTGTTTATAATATTAGAAAGCTATTTATCAGTGTGTTATGATATCTCCACAACATGCCAGTGGGAAATGTTTTGAGAGTATATTGATTTGAAGGCCAGTACATTGAAGTTGACCTTTTGAAATGCTTTTTTATTAGAACTCTTATTTTAGAGTCAATACTGTCTTGTTTTTTCCCAAATGTTCATGAGCTCCAATATTTAGTTGCATTTGGGATTCCTTTTCCCACCGAACTTGGCTGTAAATAAACCTAACACCAATACAAGTATTCTACTGTTTCTGATCTCAATTATTTGTCATAAAGGCTAAATCAAACTGGTATGGTGGACTTTAATAATTTAAGTGGGGTTTTTGGAATAGGGTGTATTTGATTCTCTATTCGGAAACACTGGTTAAACATTTGAGTTCTGGAACTTTGGCTTATTTGTTAGTTATATTTTATGAACACTAGATGGCACAAGAAACTCATGGAGGAAGTCCATTACATTTATGTTGCTTAGGAGATGCTTTTAAAGCGACCTACGAGAGTAAATCAGGGATGGGCAACCTGGATGGGGGTGGGGCCACAGATATTATGCACTGGTCATCAGGGGGCCGCAGATAACTATTGGATTAAAGCATGTTCGCTGCCTTGTAATTAAACATATGAACCCTTTGAACACTGTTTTTTTATGTTTTCACTACTTTGATATTTCTGTAATAGGTATCAAGTGTTTTATGGCTCAAACATCCGCACACTCTGCTTCACTTAGAAAGATATCACAACAGCTATCATTAACCCTAAAATTACTGCATTATGTGGAAACATGCAAAAATTACTTCAGGTCTATTTCATGTTTTGTTTCCAGCATAGATAAGGCTGGTTCCAATACTAACTTTACAACAAATGTAAGGTCAAACATGATAACAACTTTTTTTTAACTGTTCTCTAAATTCAGCCGAGAGCCGCAAAAAGATGGGATAGGCGCAACATTCGGGCCGCTGTCCGGCAACTGCCCATGCCTGGTCTAATTTTCTACATTTCCCCGTCTAGTTAATTAGGGCTGAGCTATGTCTGGATTTATTTTAGACATCGTCCAAACAACCTGTCGAAATATCGTAATCGTCTTGTTTTTCTCACGGAATGCTATTTCAGTACCGTGTAAAACAGTCAATCAAATGTCTTTATAAACCCCTTTTACATCAACAATTGTCACAAAGTGCTTTTACAAATCAAAATAAATTGGCTTGAATAACGCAATGTATTAACGAAATAGCCAGTGCACTAAATGATCTTGTATTATTCAGTATGAATAATAAAGGTGAGCCAGTAGACCTAAACTAAGTCAGTTACAGAACAGTCATTATATCGGGCCAAACAGTATCACTAGTTGGTTTATCTTACACGACTTGATTCGGGTGCTGTCCAGAGATTGTTCTTTCCTTGAGTAAATCATTAACCCAAATTATTTCTGTAAATTGGTCTAGATAAGATTATTGATGAAAGTGTCCATCTGTGTTAATCGTTGAAATGAATATCTTGAACCATGTAGGCTCTCACAAAACTAGCCGCAAAAAAAACAAGAATGTCTCGTCACCCAGATGTTTTTTGGTTGTAGAACATCTTCCATTTTTGGGCGAATAGAAATATTCCAATGCACCAGTCTGACCGGGACAAACGACCAACCGTCAAGTAGTCCGATATTAGCGGCTAAGCTCCGCCCCTGTCCTAGATCAAATGTCTGGACTACACCAAAACCAGGAGAGGAGGTGCGTCGGTCCCAGTCGGACACTGGAATCTACATTGAACAGAACTTAGGAGCAAGGGTTTCAGAAGTGGTTCATATCGAAAATGCGGGAGCATAGTACGGCCCATTCGTTCCAATATTGCCTGGAGGATTGGAATACGATGAACATGGAAAATATCTTGCCCGAGATTGGCTTAGTAGTAGTAACCAAAATATACAGTCTCCAAAAGGTAAGATGGTTAGAAACTTCAAATAAAATAGCCTTTACATATGTACATTTAAGTTCCAAACTGTTTTTTCAAACGGCCATAGCTATACCTGAATTTATCTATTAGAAAATATGTCTCGCCAAAGTGTTTTCAGCTTCAACATTTTGTTTCTGGTGCACTGAATACACCTAATGTCTTGACCTTCCGTTAGTTTCCAAGTGGGTGTTTGACACCTGACTTGATTCCTTTGAGTTGCAGGATGAAAATATTTGAAATAGAGGTAACATCTAACTTTGACCTGATACGAATGTGATCCTTGCACGCAGATGACTCTTGGAAGGTTGTTCATCTAGGCACTCATCCAGTGGACATTATGTAACCTGGTGGCCCGCCAGAAAATGTTCAGTCTTTTATTACGGTGGCTCCTTTTAGTGTCTATCTCACTTACAGAGGCTAACGGTGATCAACAGTTTACCAAGACAGTTAGTTGTACTTATAAACAAATGTAGATGGTGTTCCGCTGACATTTGGTTTGCGTGCACATGTCCAGCCATCATTTTATTGCCTTATGGTCACCATCTTGGCTACAAATCATTTTGTCATTTGTTTTGTTTGTGCAAAGGCTTCCCAGATAAAATATTTCTTGCTAACTCATGGGCCACAGAAAGTGCTCCCAAGGTTCTGAGCAAACGGATGCTTAAGCTGAATTTGTCACTTTTTCTCTGCAGAAGTTGAGAATGCCAAGCGGGGACTTCAAGGAGGACAGGCTTACGACATCAGCTCAATCCACCCCTTGTAGCACCCCCTCCCTCACCCCCTGTGTTACCCCAAACGTCAGCCCACACACCTCACCCTTAATCAACCGCAGGTATCAGTCAAATGGCTCTTTCCCGATACATGCTGAATAAAAATAGAAGTGTGCTTCCCTTTTGAATAAACACTAGATTAAAATATGACAGATTTTCTGATTGAGTTGGATTATGTGGAGTTGGAACAGGTCTGGAATGTATTTTGTGTGTTGGCTTACAGGAGCTGGTTCAACAACTTGAGTCCTGCACCATTTGTTGGTACACCAGAGCTGGGCAGTCCAAACAGCATAGACATGGGAGGCAATGAGGGAGGAGGAACTGGAGGGGACAGGTGGAGCTTTTTTGGAACTTCACGACCTGTGGTACAGAAGTCATCTACAGACCCTGGTTCAGAAACTAACACAGGTAGAAATCAGCCCTTCCTAAGCTTCTTTTTTCAGGATTGCTTGCTGAACTTCTCTTTGACAAAAGTGACAGTGCTTCATGAATTATACTTTTTGTGTTCCCCATATAGACTGTGTGACTAGTACATCAATATATATAGTCACTGTCACATGGCAGCATGTTGGCAATACAACATATTCATAGAAATGTAATGAATGTTACAAGTTCTGTACCTTTTGTTCAGTTACCATTCTTGTCTCCTCAGGCTTCACTCTCCAGTACTACTTTGGTGTGACCAAGTCTAACACCCTGGAGGGCATTAAGACACAGGTCAACCTGATGGTGGATGACCCTGCCAAGATCAACCCACCCAAGATCGATATTAGTGGCATTGAGTGCAAGAGACCTGCTCAGACCCGCCCACACAAACTCAAACCCCGGGACATGAATGTCCTAACACCTTCTGGATTCTAATAGCCCTAAAAACAATCTCCCATGAATATTAGCGACCACATCCCCTGGCAGCGAGTAGCTGGTCTACTACACCTGTGGTTCTCAAACCTGTACCTGGGACCCCCAAGCATCTCATAATGTTGTTGTAGACCTGAACTAGCTCACCTGAATCAACCAGCCAATGGCTTGATAATTAGTTGACAAGTTGTTGTAGGTGTTTTATCTATGAAATACATCTAATACATGGAATGGCCTGTAGGTGAGAACCACAGTACCACACAATCCTGCTCTGCCTGCTTAGTGGAACCCAAGAGACTCAGAAGATGGAAGACATGCTTCAGAGGTCATTTCCAACTCCAGGGCTGTCAAACTCATTCAGCCGCAGGCAGCATTTGGCTACAGCAAGGTCCAGAAGGCCACATTGAAAATGTTATTATTTCGTCAGAAAGAGCAAAACATGTCTCACTGTCTGGCATTTTTGTTGTATGTTATTAACAAGCATAACACAGTAGAGTTGTTTTGACAGCTTGCTTCTTGCATCTTTTCCATATCAGATTAATTTTTAATTTGAACGATTCCTAATAGTATTAGATAATTATTGGATGAGAGAGTAATGACTGCTGACTTGGAGGTTTTTAAAATAAATATCTCCATACACATACACACACACACACACACACACACACACACACTCACACACACACACACACACACACACACACACACACACACACACACACACACACACACACACACACACACACAGACACCACACACACACACATACTACCAGTCAAATTGGGACACGCATACCCATTCACTTGAACGAGTGTATTCAAAGTTTTGACTGGTACTGTAACCTCCCAATGTTGTTTATGTTATTAGAAAGTAATTTTTTGTGTTGTGATATTTCTGTAACATACCATTCTGTAATGATATAAGAGTACGTTGATATGAAGGTCAATGCTCTGAAGATGTCCTTTTGAAATGCTTTTTATAAGAACTGTTCCGATTTTGTTTTTAAAGTATGTTTATGAATTCCAATGATTTGTTGCACATGGGATTCCTTTTCCCACTGAATATAGCTGTAAATAAACTCAACAATAATTCCATTGTTTCTGCTCTCAATTATTTGTCTTAAAGGCTCAATGAAATGGGCAGGGCGGATTTAAACGGGGTTTTGAAATGGGGCGTATATGATGCGCTATTCGGAAACGATGAGTCACGTCCTGGCTATGCCCCTAGCCATTTCTGCACTGGGCTGGGGCCATAGTCATGACTGGACAGAAAGAGGTGCCTCTTCGCTTCTCTATTTAAGTTTGGTCTCCTCAATTGGAGGCAGGTGTAGATCGTTGCCTCCAATTGGGAAACCCATTTATGTGAATGTTTGACCACACTTTGTGTGGATCATTATGGTTGGTAGTTGCTGTTTAGCCAATAACCAGTCACGGTAAACTGCTTTCGTTTTGGTTTCTTTACTTTAATAAAAACTATGGAACATTACCACCGCCACGTCTCTGCGCCTGTGTCCTACCACCAGCCTTGTGACAAGCTGTTGGGTTTAACATTTTAGTTCATGGACACTAGATGGCATAAGACGCTCTGTGAAGAAATCGGTGTTGCGATGTACGTTGTCATTTAGAAGATGCTTTTAGGCGGAGCGACCTACAGTAGAATCTATATGTTCATACCTTTCTATACTGCCTTTCCGTTCCATTGGAATTAGGGCTGTGCTGTATTTAACATCTATCGTTGTCGTGTTTTTTTCCCCTCTCGAAATGCTCTTTGAGAAGCCTACTGTGTAGATTGGCTTGAATAACGCAATGTATTAACTAGATAGCCAGGGCACTGTATACTCTTGGCCGCTACACGCCTTCAGGACGAATAATAAAGTTGATCCAGTAAACCTGAACGAAGTCAGTTACAGTAGATCGCACAAGAAGCTCTGGGAAGCTATTAAAGGTCTTCACATGTACGTGATCATTTAGTAGATGCCTTTAGGCTGAGCTACGTACAATAGAGTCCAAATGGTCATGCTTTTCCATACTGCCCCTCTCGCCCCGTTGAAATTAGGGCTGTGCTGTTTCGAGATTTATTTTACACATCGCCCAAACCACCTGTTTGGGCGATGTCCTGGAATACCGCAATCGTCTTTGTTTCTGAGGGTATGCTCTTCGAGCACTGTTTGAAATGGCTTGAATAAATAACTAAACAGCCAGTGCACCTGCATTCTCCTGTATGGTATACGTCTTCAGGAAAACCACCCATTTGGTTTTCTAACTGTAGTGCACCTTTCATGTTTTGGGCAAATTAAAGTGTTCAAATGCACCAGTCTGACAGGGATAAACCCTCAAGTAGTTGGGTTTCCTTGTGTAGTAGAAGGCAGTGTCTTTTTCACCTCCGGCCTGACTGAGGCAAGAGCAATGTAATGCATGAGGATATTTTTTTAAAGTAGATATACACACCCATTTATCGGACTTAATTACTAATGACATACTGTCAAAGCATTTTCATGACTGAACTGAAAGTAGCATAAAGTATTGCATTATTTTCTTGAGAAGGGCATGGACTTTGCATGAAATGGACTGACTTGTAAGGGCAAGAGGTACACTCTGAAATTCTAAAAGGTGTGTAGTGTTTAGTGAAAGGCATACTTGGACCCAGTTCATGAAAGATCTGAGAAAAAAGTATGAAGGGACGACTGAAGGGTAGCAGTAGGGAAAATATTTAATGTTGGTGTTAACTTTAAGATGTACCAGAGACACATTTTTTCAGTGTCATTTTACGTTTGTTAAAATGTACTCCAATATCTAAACTCAAATGGAAAGGTTTTCAGATTGTCCCTTTAGGACTTTTAGTGCTGCAAGTACATCGTTGTCAGTAGCATTCGATAGCATTATTGACAAATGTCAATAGAGAATGTGGTTTGACACACAATTACCTGATTTATTTTACTTTTTTCATAATCCCATAAGTACATAAATGTTAAACGTAGTCTGGGCTTTATATCAAATTAGTCAGTGACGACTTAAGAGTTTCTAACAGCAACTTTGACACAGCATTGACAGTCTTGTCCTGGGAGTTTGATACACTATTATACACACTGTCTTGTCCCGTGAGCTTGATTCATTATTATAGACATTGTTCTGTCCTGTGAGCTTGATACACTATTATAGACACGGTCTTGTCCTGTGAGCTTGAGACAGTATTATAGACACTGTCTTGTTCTGGGAGCTTGATACTGTTTTATAGAAACTGTCCTGTGAGAGTGATACATTATTATAGACACAGTGCAGTGAGTTTTATACATTACTATAGACACTGTCCAGTGTGAATTATACAATACTATAGACACTATCAAGTAAGATTGATTTAGCTTTAAAGACACTGTCCTTTGATATTGATACATTATTATAAACATTGTCCTGTGAGCTTGATACATTACTATAGACTGCATTGTTGGTGCTTTAGATACACAACTTAAGAAGGACAGTTTTATTTCATCTTTAATAAGCACAACAATTCAGCTGTGCTATTCCATAACTGCTATAACACCTGAAAACTGTACAAAAACAATGTGTTACTGGAAAATAGGACTGATTGTTGCTGATTATGGGCCTCTGAATGCCTATTTAGATATTCCATTTAAAATCAGTCTTTACAGATACATATATTTTTAGTTTTTTGTTATATTTTTGCTAATATATGTTTCTTCTTAATTCTCACTACGTAGTTGTCGGGTGCCATGCCACAAACATTTCATTGTGCAGGATGACGCTGTGTTGTTCGGGTACATTTGACAAGTAAACCTTGACACTTGAAATTGTGTAGTCAATGGAATAGCTTTCACAAATCAGGGTGTAAATGACAATGAAGAATTTTCACACTGTTCTTTCAGCCATGGACTGTATGGTCTGCTATGTTAGCCCAACAGTTTCAACATATTGTGGTTCTGGGGTAAGAAACAGCAACTTTAGTGAGAAACCCAGAAACCTACCAGAGGTAACATTAAATCTAAGGAACAACTATTGATATTTACACTCATTGAGGAAACATTTTTACACCCCTTCAGGAACAACTAGTTATGCTGGTTGGCAGGAGTTGGCATAATGGCACTCGGTGGCAAGTGCTGTGTAAGCAAGTCAGGCAAAATGGACTACTCTGAGGAGTTTCCTGGGTTAGGGTGAGAAAGGTTCTACTACTACAAATCAGTAGATGGTCAGAACAGGTCATGAGTCCAGTAGAGTCAGTGTTGATTGTCAGCACAGGCCATGTGTTCAGTAGTCAGCAAAATTTGTCAGAAAAGGTAGTGTGTTCAGCAGTCAGTGTAGGTTGTCAAAACAGGTCATGTGTTCAGATGTCTGATGGCTTGCTGATCGAAAACGTTTATATACGACCCAATGCTTTGATTCTGTTACCGTCTGATTAACAGCCCCACTAATGTGTATAAGGGCGTGTTCCCTCTTTTGCTTCCTCAAGTCAACCATCACTTTCATTTTGCAGCCATTCAGGGAGTGGTTGTTGTTTTGGATGTCAGATAACACCTTTTCTCACCTCCTTCCTGTATGTTGACTCATTGATGGTTACTAGACCTGTAAATGTCTTCTGCCAACTTGTTGATGGAGTTTGTGTCACTCAGACCCCCACAGTAGCAGTCAGGGATTAAAGCAGAGGGCTGAGGACAATCCTGGGGTAACAATGAAGAACTCATACTGTCCCGCAATGCCAAAAATGCGAAGGGCTCTGTCCTGGAATGCATTTAAACTCACTGACAGTCAAGTTTCAGGGTTTAACAAACACAGGACTGTGTCAAACAAGTGTCCTTGCTGGTGATAAAAGAAATGTTTCGGCCATGACCACTGTGAGACTTTTTGTTGCTTGCCAAAACATATTTTTTTCTTTCAGATTCTATTTGTTGAAAGGACATACAGAACCAGATTTTCCATGTCACCGCTCATTACACTCTACTGCTAATTGGGCAAGACATCTTTTGACCTCCGTAGCCGCGGGGAGTTTACACCGATCAACCATAACATTATGACCACCAGCCTAATATTGTGTTAGTTCTCCTTTGGCCTGCCAAAACAGCCCGTCAAGACATGGACTCCACTAGTCCTCTGAAGGTGTGCTGTGGTACAGCATCTGGCGCCAACAAGACGTTAGAAGCAGATCCAGTCCTGTAAGTCCTGTAAGTCACGAGGTGGGGCCTCCATGGGTCAGACGCTCGATTAGATTGAAAGGCTCCCACAGATGCTCGGTTAGATGGAGATCTGGGGAATTTGGAGGCCAAGTCAATATCTTGGATTTGTTGTTGTGTTCCTCAAACCATTCCTGAACCATTTCTGCTTTGTGGCTGGGCATCTTATCCTGCTGAAAGAAACCAATGCCATCAGGGAATATCGTTGCCATGAAAGGGTGCACATGGTCAGCAACAATGCTTAGGTAGGTGGTATGTGTCAAAGAAACATCCACATGAATGGCAGGACCCCAGATTTCCCAGTAGAACATTGGCCCAAGCATAACACTGTCTCCCTCGGCTTGCATCCTTCCCATCATGCATCCGGGGGCCATGTGTTCTCTGCGTCATCCTCCCAGTAAAAGGAAACATGATTAATCAGAACAGGCCAACTTCTTCCATTGCTCCGTTGTCCAGTTCTGATGCTCATGTGCCCATTGTAGGAGCTTTCGGCCGCGAACAGGGGTCAGCATGCGCACTCTGACTGGTCTGCGGCTATGCAGCCCCATACAACAAACTGAGATGCACTGTGTGTTCTGACACCTTTCTATCAGTTCCAGCATTAACATTTTCAGCAATTTGAGCTACAGTAGCTTGTCTGTTGGATAGGACTGCACAGGCCAGCCTTCACTCCCCACGTGCATCAGTGAGCCTTGACCACCCATGTCCCTGTCACTGGTTCACCGTTTTACTTCCTTGGACCACTTTTGATAGGTACTGACCACTGCGGACACCCCACAAGGGCTGCAGTTTTGGAGATACTCTGATCCAGTTGTCTAGCCATCACAATTTGGTCCAAGTCGGTCACATCTTTATACTAGCCCATTCTTCCTGCTTCTAACACATTACCTTTGGGGACAGAATGTTCACTTGCTGCTTAAAATAGTTAATATATCACCCATTTATAATATGTAAAAATGATCTCCAACACAAATCTGTCATCAAGTTTCTTTAATCTAAAACAGGGCTGCTCAGTCCTGGTCCTGTAGATCTGCTAACCTGTAGGTTTTCACTCCAATCCCAGTTGTGACTCATTAGAATTAGGGTACGAGAGAAGCCCTACTGGGTGTCAGCTCTCCAGGAACAGGATTGAGCAGCCCTGATCTAAAAAGACTATTGCAGTGGAACAACGTTCTTAATGCAAAAGGTTGTATTGCCAGTCCTTTGAGGTTATGTTGCCAGTCCTCAGAGCAATTGGTCTGCCTGTCACAGGGTTGTGTCCAAACCCAGCCTCTGAGCCAAAGATGAGTTTGGAGGGAACAAATGTTGTTGAACAATAATTTGAACTATCTTCAGCTAACAGCATCATCTTTGCCGGCACCTTCTGTTAGGAATATGTTGGGGGGAGATCCTGAGCAGTAAGGGATAGGCTGAGGCCTTTGTGAGAAGAACTAGAACCTCACTTGGAACTGGAATTAGAATCACAACAACACCTGAAGAACTGTAGAAAAGGAGAGCTGGAGCTAGTAAAATGACAGGTAATTTGAAGCTCTGACATTAGAAAGGGATAGAAAAAGATGGGAATGAAAGAATTAAGGGGAGTGAGGAACAAATTACTTAAATAAACAACTGACTGGTTTTAAATCATAGGTGCCTCAATCTTATATTGAGTTAAAGGAAAGTGTTAGAGATTTCTCAAGATGCAATCTGTGACTTTTTATTATAAATACTTTTTGTGTGAATAATCTCCAGTATCAATAGAACAATTACCATAACTCAGTTAGCCATGAAATTCCAAGTTTGAAAGCCAGAGGTTTTGATTATATAGTGAAAATATCAGCACATGCATTACATTTTCCATGACCCATTTTAGCTTGAATGCACCACTTTCAAGTGGACAAATCACCTATTTAAAGGGTGGTGCACAAATAGGGTCTTGGTTTTCACTTAGATGGTGTGATAGAAATTTGAAATTGTGAAGCAATATAATGATTCAATGTTTTATTTTATATTACAATGGCAGTTATGAGTTTATGTAAATTTCTATGGTGGTTTTATTGACCTATGTCACAGCATACTAAATGAGTAATTAACAGACCTCTGGATTCTCTGTTTATCTGTTGAAGAGATCAGCTTAACTAGAGAATGACCTGG
>JACXGJ010006335.1:0-34880 GCA_016801105.1 Esox niger | reverse complement strand
GTATCATCTCAGTCTACCCTCAGTCCATCGTATCATTTCAGTTTACCCTCAGTCCATCGCATTTGCCAGTCTTCCCTCTACGATCATCATATTTGTCAATCTTCTCTCTAGGACCGTAATATTTGCCAGTCTTCTCTCTAGGACCATCATATCTGCCAGTCTTCTCTCTAGGACCATCATATATGTCAGTCTTCTTTCTAGGACCGTAATATCTGCCAGTCTTCTCTCTAGGACCATCATATATGTCAGTC
The DNA here is from genome assembly GCA_016801105.1 of Esox niger. Lineage (NCBI taxonomy): Eukaryota > Metazoa > Chordata > Actinopteri > Esociformes > Esocidae > Esox > Esox niger. The sequence continues at coordinate 34,629 of JACXGJ010006335.1, read as the reverse complement.
TTCTCTCTAGGACCATCATATATGTCAGTCTTCTCTCTAGGACCATCATATCTGCCAGTCTTCTCTCTAGGACCATCATATCTGCCAGTCTTCTCTCTAGGACCATCATATCTGCCAGTCTTCTCTCTAGGACCATCATATCTGCCAGTCTTCTCTCTAGGATCATCATATCTGTGTGTCTTCCCTCTAAGACCATCTCCCAACATCTCTTGTTTCTTTACCCATCCATCCATCTATCCTTTACTCAGTTCATATCCTCCTTGGTACCTGTAGGGCTGCACCACATCCTTCCACTTTAAATCTATTTTTTTTGCAATTAACAATCAAGCACACGTTTCTTTCACAACCTCTATAAGTTTCTATTTCTTACCTTTCCTTTTTCTTCCACACCTTTTAGATGTGTTGTATTTTCTCCCTGTAACACCCTGGGACCCGCTTAAGCCTTTCTTTATCCAAATCTTTCCTCCCTTTCCTAGTCTTCTCTGGTCTCTCCAGGTCCAATAGCAGGGATTTCTTCCTCCTGCCTGTGTATTTTCACTGTTTTAACACACCAAGCATTAAATCCCTGTCAACTACGATATCCTCCTGCCTTGTGTGTGGGAATGACTGTCTGCACTCTCTGTCTCTCTCCTCTGAGAGCTCCTCCGCTATTCTGCCCTCTCTCTTTTTCTCACTCTCTATCTGGATCTGTCTCTGTCTCTCTTTCCCCCTCTCCTCTCCCCCTTTCTCATTCCTCCTCAGGCTCCCCTCTCCCCCTCTCTTTCACACACTTTCATTCATTTGCTCCCCATCAGCCTTCTTTCCCCTGCCCTACCTTTTTTTCTGTCTCATTGTTTCTGTCACTACCACACTTTATCGTTATTCATCTCGCTCACTTCTTCTCATTCATGCTCCAGTTTAAAATGACATCACATCCTCCCGGGACTCTCATGACATCCCCCTCTCCCTCTGCTCCTTGACATCAATGTCATCGTCTTACTCATTTCGGTCTGATTCGGCCTTCGTCCTCACCTCCACCCCTTTCAACACCCCCACCCCCCCGTTCAACACCCCCACCCCACCATCCAACTAGACCAGCCCACCCCTGTCCAACAAGACCACCCCCACCCCACTGTCCAACAAGACAACTCCCACCCCACTGTCCAACAAGACCACCCCCACCCCACTGTCCAACAAGACCACTCCCACCCCACTGTCCAACAAGACCAACCCCACCCCACTGTCCAACAAGACCACTCCCACCCCACTGTCCAAAAAGAAGACCCCCACCCCACTGTCCAACAAGACCACCTCCACTGTCCAACAAGACCACCCCCACTGTCCAACAAGACAACCCCACTGTTTCCTCACAGAGATAGCCCAAAGTCTCCCACTAGGCTAAAAATACCTCTCTCCTCTCCATCTCTCTAACATCCTTTTCCCAAAACATCCTTGTCTCCTCTATTGCTTCAGATCATTGAGTGTTTGTCAGTACTGCCCCTTTCTGTGTTGTTCATGCCAACGACGTCTTGTCATGTCAATGTGGTTTCTAGACTCCAGACCAGAAGACAGGTGCCTGGTCAGCTATGTCACATACACATGACTTTAGCAACTGTAACTTTAACTATTCAGCTACATATCCATGTCTCTTTCTCTCACTTTCCTTCTCTCTCCATACACACACATGTAGATATACAGCTCCAGAAAAAAATTAAGAGACCACTGCTCCTTTTTCTTTCCATTCCCAAAAAATGATGAGACCACTGCACATTTTTCTTTACATTCCAAAAATAATGAAAAGGAACGTTTCGGGTGAGGAACAGAAGCATTCAATTTGGAGTGGCCTCTTGATTCTCACCCTTCTGTTCCTCTCTCAAAACCTTCCTTTTTGACTTTTTTGGAATGTAAAGAGAAAGGTGCAGTGGTCTCGCATTTTTTTCAGGAGCTGCATATCTAGATGCATCTCTTCATCTTATAAACATGTATGTACATACATCTCTTCATCTTATAAACATGTATGTACATACGTCTCTTCATCTTATAAACATATATATATATATATATATACATACATTGTTAATGTATATAGAGGGAACAAAGAAAGTTGGACGGAGAGAGAGACAAGGAATAGAATAACCGTGGAGAAATTGATTAGACAAATTAGTTTGCGATACAGTTCTAACTGAATAATTTTAGGATGAACAACAACATAACAAAAGGCGACCGAACAAAAAGGATTATGGTTATTCATCTTATTAGGAGGGCTTGGAACATCATGTCAGTGTGTGTACGTGTCTGTTCCTGTGTTATTATTGACAGTGAGTTCTAGTTACCTAATGAATATTGTACTCACTGTGTGTGTAAAAATGGCTACAAGATGCACTTATAAATGGATTAAACACGGATTTAACAAAACCATATACAAATGGACCATATCTTCTTTTGAAATGACAACCAGGCCCAAACATTTTGCAGCACTGTATATAAAGCGTATTAGGCACACATTGAAAGGACCCTAGACACAAAAGATATTTGGTAATTAAAATAGACTACTAGATTCACATATTACAAACTGCTGTCTTTCTTTAATAACGCTAGCTAGCTAAATGCTATACATTGTCTTAGATATTTATGGAATACGCAGTGTTATTTTGGACTACAAAAGCAAGAAAATGGAATGAAAGAAATCAATGTGAAGATAACAAAACTGCAGTGTCCTGCAAAGCAGGTAAAGTAGCTTAGGCTACTAAAATAGGACATTATGTATATTTAAGCTAGTTGCAATAAAGAGAACAATCAATGTATACAAAAATCGAATCAAGAGTCAGATAACCAAGGTAGCATACAGCCAATGAGAGGGTGATGAAACCATGCACAGATGTCGTGCTAAATATAAAGGTATAGGCATGTTTCTGGACAGGAAAATTATGCTGCTTTTGACAGCAAAACGGGATGTGGAACCACAGTCTTCACATCTGGGGAGAGAAATCTGACTCATACAATCAGTTAAGCAAGGTCAGCCTAATACGACATACACATTTTATCTCCAATGGGATGTATGCTTATGCACAGGTCAATATACAGCCACACAAAAAGCTACAGAGAAAACCTCTGCTAATTATTTGCTAATTGATTTTTTTTGTATCAAATATTTAAGGTAACGTTTGTATGTACGTAAATATGTATGTATATGTGTATGTATGCGTATGTATATGTTTATGCAAGTATTTATCATCGTATTTAAACATATCAATATTGATTCTCTTTTATTTAGTATTAGTCCATTGTAATGAGTTCCTTTATTTTTTATTTCACTTAGCCTGTCAGACAACCAACTGCCAGAGGGAGTCACTAAAAAGTGACAAGACCAGTTTGCAACATCCATGAAGCTTCCCGACCAATCGTCAACTGGCTGCATAATCAAGCCTAAAATCTAGATCGGGGGGGTCAGTTTAGTGCTACAATCAAACGCTTCAGAATGCCGTGCCACCTGGAGGCCATTGTCTAACCCATGGCAGTCAGTGCAAGTCACTGGAATTTTGTATGAAAATGAATAAATAGTTTAAACATATAGAGTAGATTTCTGCCAAAGAAGAACAACCAGGAAAACATCTGTAGGAACAGACATGTTGTGGTGTTTTTTTGTGTGTGTGTGTGTGTTTGTCTGTGTGTGTGTGTGTGTGTGTGTGTGTGTGTGAGTGAGTGACAGGAGTTTGTATGGATTGGAATGAGCCAGAGGCAGGGGTAACATGAATAATTGCACACAATCCCGCCTGAAGAGGAAGCGATGACAATACACAAACACCCATACACACAAAGTGTCACACAGTGACAAGTATGCACACAATAAAACACATACACCCCGACACATTGTGATGATGTAAATCTAAATCGGTGTCTGCGTCCCAAATGACATTGCTTCTCATAAGTCAGTGGTTAAAAATATTACACTACACTAGAGGGTTATTGGGCTCCATGGTATCCTTGTTGTGTGACTTAACTTCAACACAGTACTGGGCTAGCCGGTGGTCAGGCATGCTGCATAGTGCTTTTGTATGGAAGCAGGCTGTGTGTGTAGATTTTGTCCCAGGGACCAAGACAACTATAGTGTTGGATGGTCTTTACTTAAAAAAAAACAGTCACACACAGACTGCCATGTCAGGGTGAGAATTCAATCATGTGTTCTCTTCAACAACCTTCAACTACCATTCAAAATGCAATCAATCAATCAGTCAACACCCAGGGGACCATATTGACACACACACAATCCCGCACACCACACACCGTACACAAACCCACACACCGTGCGCAAATCAACACACCGCACACAAACCAACACACTGCACACAAACCAACAAATCGCACACAAAGCCACACACTAAACACAAACACACACACCGTACACAAACCTTAATAACACACACAATCCTGCACACCGCACACAAACCCACACACCGCACACAAACCCACACACCGCACACAAACTCACACGAAATACACTAAACACATAGCCACACACTAAACACAAACCAACACCCCACACACATGCAGTTATTGTCTCCAGGTATGCCTATTACCATCCACCAGTCAATATCCCCCTCCCCATTTCTTTTCAATTCCACCATTATTCCATCTGCTCTGGGATAACTGAAGGCTCCTCTTGTTACCTTCATCCCTTCATTCCTCTCAATATTGTTTTCTCATTTATTCTTCATTCCTTTTTCTCTTTCTCTCCTTAACCATTTGTACTGAGTTTTTTCTCTTTCTTTCCATTTACTCTCTTTGTACTCTTGTATCCCTCCAATTAAACCCAGTCTCCTCTGTATTTATTGTTTGAATTTGCATACTGTACGCCATTGCAAAAATTGATCTTCCTCGGGTCCAACACCAAAACACATATGTAATAGACAGAAAAAAATAATGTGTTGCAGAATAAGAATTACATATATTACAGAATAAGAATATCAACAGAAAATAGAGTAAAGATAGCAGCAACTAGAGAAAAACATTTAAAATCAGTGTATGGAACAAAGGAAAAGTACATTGTTTGGGTGTGTATGTGTGTATGTGTCTATATCAATGTTTGTGCAGTGCGTGATGTGAGGTGTTGTTGTATCTGTTTTTTTTCCAGTTGTACTGCTCACTTGAGTTAGTTGAAGTGGAAGAGAATTCCATGTTGTCATGGCTGTATATAGTGCATTTCCTTGCTTCTTTTGTAGGCTAGGGGACTGTGAAGAGACCCCTGGAGGCACATCCTGTTGGTAATTCTGGGTGTCTGAGATGTATTTGCAAAGACAATTTGGACTTTGAGTCACAAAAACATTTATTTTAAAACACGGTGGTGGAGCACATCCTCTACTTTTAGCAAAATGAAGGGGACTCAAAGTTCCTTTCTAGCTCGAGTGTTTGCTGATTGCAAAAACCAGGCCATGTTGTTGTTTGTTTTTGTGTCCCAGCATTCGCAATTCGATGAGCTGCAGCATATTGGAAAATACAGACATCACCACATCAACATACATTTAGTTATTAGGCTGTTATTGCTCAACATGATCACAGTCTCCTCTTTCCCTCCTTTTTCTTCCTCTTTCCCTCTTCTTTGCCTGTATAACATTTCGAAACACCTGTTTGTGGAAAAAGTAAAGGGGTCTGAATACTTGGAATGTGCTGTATGTTGTAGTCTGATGGCTCTTGTCTCTGTCTTCCTATGGATCCTATCCATGTCTCTTCCTCGCTCCTTCAAGAAAGGTTTGGGTTTGACCCTGTAAGGTCAAGGACAGGGACACACAATGTTGGAATGATCACAGAGTATTAAAGGAGGATTTCCTCCTGATTGAAACCGTCAGTCCAAAGGGGATGAAGAAGCCCAAATTTGCAATTTATCTGTTGTTTATCATTTCCAAGTTTCTTTCATAGCAAACCACCACATTCATCACATAACCCACAACATAATAATGTTACCGGACATGGGTCACACGACTTAAATACACAATACTGAGTTAAGAATACAACTCAATGTTCCATTGTTTTTCTTCCTCTCTTGTCTTTCTGTCTTCCTTAAGATTAATATACAGGGGATTTGGGAGTGAAGTAGAAATACAATAATCCAGAGTTTGGTAATCCTCTTACTACTGTTTTCAGCCCCAGCCATGTTCCCAACCACTACACTCAGCAATCTCCCCAGACAAGTTTCCAGTCATGGCCCCATCCATTGCTACCCCTGGACCAGGCCAGGCCTGGACTCCTCAGTCCCAAAGTTACTGGCATGCCCTCTCACTTACTGCCAGGGGATGGTCAGTCTCTTTGTACCAGGGGATGGCCAGTCTCTTTCTACCAGGGGATGGCCAGTCTCTTTCTACCAGGGGATGGCCAGTCTCTTTCTACCAGGGTATTGCCAGTCTCTTTCTACCAGGGTATTGCCAGTCTCTTTCTACCAGGGGATTGCCAGTCTCTTTCTACCAGGGGCTGGCCAGTCTCTTTCTACCAGGGTATTGCCATTCTCTTTCTACCAGGGGATTGCCAGTCTCTTTCTACCAGGGGCTGGCCAGTCTCTTTTGACAAGGGAATGGCCAGTGTCCATGGGTAATATACGGTACTTACCCACACTGCCCATTCATTCTTAACATTAAAACAGTACCTGTGTCATGCTGTAGAGCTCTTGGGGACATTCTATGTATGCATAATGCAGAGATTCTGTCAGGTATTATTCTGGCTAATCATCTGTTTGCATTTGATTTTCAGTATTTCAGCTTGTTTGTTCCTAGGATCAAATTCTATAAAAATTACTCTGAGAATCCCTTATATTTTGTTAAATCCTGAGGCATCTTGAAATACGCATGTTGAAATCTATATGTTAATGTTGTCATTAAAATAATTACATTTACATTTGAGGCAAAGCAACATTTCCCCCTTGAAACTGAGCCTTTGTGGACCAGGGTAATGTAATGCGTTGAAATGGAAAACTGCAAAAGTCCTTTCCCAGATAATCAGTTGATTTCCACTTACCAGGACTGGAGGGACCTTGACGCAGGGTGGCAGGGGTAGGCTCTTAAAACCGTCCAATAGACTTCCTGTTAGAACATCTGAAAACGGACCAAGAGAAGACCTGGAAGGCCTTTCACCAGTGGAGAAAAACACAGGGATAAAGAATGAATGAAGGAGATGAAGGGATGAATAAAACATAAGAGAAAAAAGAGCGCGAAAAACAGGTGGGAGCAGCAGGGACAAAGACGGGGAAAGAAAGAGAGAGATCAATCAAGGGAAGAAAAGAGGTAGAGACAGAGAGCCCCAGGGACTCTGTGGTAGAGAGACAGATTGCATAAACCTTGAGTACACTTGAATACACTTACATTCCTGCAACAGCGGGATGATCAAATTAAGATCCAGACTCTGGAGTCAAGTACAGAGTGGCTCTGGGCTGATAGTCACTGTGCTGCAGACATGGTAATGGAATTGACACATTGATGAATCTGAGTCATTAGTCCTTCCAGCCAAAGCACACGTTCCACAATCGATCTTCCTCACCTCTCTGCGTTCCGTCCCAATCACCTCCTGCATGCTTACCCCACTTCTCTTTCTCTCTGGATCTCACTTTCTCCACATGTAGAAGTGATTCAAAGTTAGTGTTTTGGTATCGATCTGACAGTAAGCTCCTCTGATCACTGCAATTAATGAGTATGTACTGCAAAACGTCCACAAAGGATTATGGAAGCAATTATTTATTATTATAATTTAACAATGACTCAACTCCACCAAAGCATAGAGGGGGAATACTACAAAAGTACCATACAAACCATTGCATCCGCCATTAAAAGGACAACCATGAAAAACAATTATTATTATTATTTTCTGTTGTTAATCTAACATTGGTGCCCATCTTAATTGAAACAGATTCACCTATATTTCCCAGCATTATTCCAGTCATTAATTGACATCCTATAGTTTTTTTCTAGAATCTCAGTGAGCTACAAGAGGCAATAAAACAAACACATTATATCCTGAAAAGTCTGCAAGCTAGCTAAGTCGTAATGGTTAATCCTTTGAAAATGGAGAGGGTCAAAGTCATGACATGAGCTGGAATGGAGTCTGCCGATGACTTTGATGAGGGCAAGTCTGGGATTCTCACAACCCTGGACTTGTCTCTTTTGTCTGACACCCACTTGGGTGACACTTCATCAGCACTGTGTTCCAGAAAGTTCACCACCCAAACTTCAGATAAGTAGCCTGTTGAGTTCATTATGAGTTCTCTCTCTCAGCATTGGTGTATTCCTCTGCCTCCTATTCCTCTCATGCTTCAGGCAACTCTTTCAATTAATGTTCTCCGAAGATTAGGAACTGACAGCCAAGAGAAGAAAAAGCTGGCACAATGATATTTCCTACAGACTGACTTGAGTCCTTCAAATCCCACATCAATATAGATTGTGCAGGTCCACTTGAAAACTAATATTATAACAACCATTCCTGGACCGGATTCAGAAAATCAGCCTCTGATGGAAAGCACCAAAACAGATGGTCTATTGATTCTTTTTCGTGTCCTTTGAAGCAAACTAATGCCGTTCTGGTTGTTATTAGGCTCCTCACTCAACCAGGAAGTCTAGACTGGAATCCTTACGGACCAGAGGGAACACATTCTCCGGTCAAACCCAAGCCACCACAAGGAGCGGCTGGATTGCGACAAGTTAAGATATTCAACAACCAACCAGCTAAACCTAGGTGGCATTAATAAGTAGAACCTCCAGCCATGAGCAAGTGGGCATTCTATTTGTGGTGATATTTGATTAGGACATACAATTTGTTGAAATTTGGGTTTAAAATTGATATTAGTTATGGAAGCTTTAAGAGAGAGGTTTAGTCATTTGACATTTAGTAGATTTTGACCTCCAATCATATTACTTTTAATATATATTTTTCTCTCCACAACTCTGTAGAGTAGTCGTGGAGAGAAAAAGATATAAGATACATTAAAACACCCTAACTTACAGTGACTTCAAGTTAAATGTTTGATCGATCTGCCAGTAAGCTCCACTCTCTTCCTACTTATTAAGTCTCTGACCACAGCATCTAAAAGGTCTCACAACTCACAACCTGTTTATTCTGTCCCTCCCTCCTCCCTCTTTTTCTCTCCTTCATCATTACATTGTTTTCCACTAGCAGAACTTGGCAACAGCAATCGTTCTTCTCTCTCTTGTGCTAAAGTAATCAGCAGGCTCTCTTTATTACTGTTGTCCCTGACTCCATCTCTTTTTCTCTATCTTTCAACTAACCATCACCTCTCCCTTGGGCACAAACCCTGGTCCGAGTCACCCAGGAAACAGTAACCCTGGCAACCGGAGCGGGAGACGAGAAGTCAAGGGTGAAGATAGACTACACACATAAGCGCTCTCGACATTTTGATGTTTTCATTTCATTAGGCTTTTCCCCATTTGAATCAGTGGCGGCTGGTGACTTCAAAAATGTAGGACAAGAGGAGACTCACAGTATATGCGCAGACCACTCAGATAACAAAATGTTTTGAAACAGGTCAGTGTAACCTAAACCATTGGAGCCAGGAAACCTGAGCAGTCATTGACGAGGCATCAGTTCACATTGGATCTCTCCTAACACAATATTAGATTTCTTACCTGTCAATTTAATCATCTGGTCACTCCGTGTGATATGCTGGGGGTCAAACTACCATCTATGGGCAAAACCACCCACCACCCCTGCCTCCATCTGTTTGTCTGTTTCTTTCTGTGGGGGATTTGGTACTGAGTACCTTGCTCTTTGCCTATGGGGATGGCTATTAATAATATTACAGGGATGTTATGTTGTTTGTATTGTGTACACAATCATGTCATGGAAGTGAGTTACCCCAGAGGAGCAGAACTAATGTCTAGACTTACATGAATGCCTGTTGAGCGGTGTTCTCCAATAACCAGTTAAGAAGATGCATGTGGTGATAGCAAGGCTCTAACGGCCCACTGTGATGATGCTATTCAGAGGCACTATAGAAACATTTGAAACTGCAGTGGGACATACCGTCTGGGTACAATCCATGAACCACTATGTCCAGCTCATGATATGAAAGTCACGTATGGAGATTCAAACTCTAAAGAATTTAATCACACTCATGCTATTGTGGATGAAACTGTCCTGTTTGTTTCTTCTAAAGGGCAGATTATTACAATATGCTTTATTTTACCATATGGGTTGTATATCTTCATGTTTTGAATTAATAATTTTGACGCAGTGTTGGATTTTGTGTGTGTGCTTGTCTGGTTAGAATAAATAGGAAATTAATTGCAGAACAAGGAAAGTAATTACAGAACAAGGAAAGTAATTACAGAACAAGGAAAGTAATGAAAAAGATCCGGGTTCACGTACGTGCCCATAGCAGCAATATTTTTTCTTTACCTCAGACTTGAAGGCGTATTTCAACCCCAGACAAACTAATCATGAAACATATGAATATATGAATGTATGAATATAGCTGAAGGAAGGAAATCATTGACTGGATTAACTGTCATTCTGTGGTAGTAATTACATAACAAATCTCCCTAACTAATACTGGTCCTATGAAAATGATTAATATAGCCCTAACTTCAGAGTTTTTTTCTGACTTGGAGCGCAACAGGGACATGTTGCAGGGGACAGTTATGATCGGGAACATTTCACCAAATACAGAGACTGTCACCAGTAATAGGCACTTAAAACAAAGAATTTGGCTTGACTATAATTACTCCAGTTAATTTTATTTTAATAAGGTATGCTTATTTCCAGACAGGTGTCAAAAATATTTGTTTTATAGCCCATAACACAACTTCATGCCCCAGCATGTGAAATTAGTACTGAGAGTTTTTGGTGGACAGGCTCTATTCACCAAAAAGAGACAACCCATTTTGCTCTAAATAGCTGAAGGAAGAAATTAAAGCAGCCAACTGTCATTTCTTAGCTTTGTATAGCTAAATACATATTATTTAGGCTACCTAGTGTTATCTAACATGTCTGGATATGGGAAACTGATAAAGGGCTTTCCATAGAAACATGCCCTAAACGCTTTCTTCCTTCTTCCCTTTCTTAACAATTGGAACCTATGTTTCCTAAGCAGAGCCAAACAGTGCATTTGGGGATATTGGCTTGTCTAACAGGCCATTGTCTAATTAGCTTTTCTACCACTGTCGGCGTTATTCAAAGATAGACGCCAATACTGAACCTCTGGAGATGCAATAAGCCAAACACCTCTAAAGGATTTCCTCATAAGTGTTACCAACGTCCAGGACAGAAAGTATGATTATTCTTATAATTACTATAACGGCATTCAACAATTACTCTAATGGCATCATTTCAGGTATTTCAAGAAAAAATAGTCCCAACCAGCAGAGACCAACCCTGGTCCGCTAATCCAGTATCTTCCAGCCAAGCAATTGCACAGGTGAAAATGAATAACCCTGAGTTAGAATCAGGTGTGTTATTGCTGATCTGTGACAAAGCCCTGCGCAATCAACAGGTTTCCATCATGCCATCCTGCTCCAGTTCTAAGAGGCCTTATTAAATTAGTGTAACGTGTAACTATGTTCGTTAACAAAATTTTCTAAAATGTACATACATATAACAGCGACATACTGTAGGTTCATAACTACTGCAGATATATTATGGATATTTCTGGGAATTTAAAATGCAGAAATTATACATGGAACTTCTTTAAGTTTATGCAATCAGCGCATTAACCCTGTATTGTCTTGTGGAATATGTTCATTCGTCTCAGAGCTCCTGGCCTACATCTCTCCGTCCTTCTCTCCCGTCATCCCTCTGTTTCTCTGCTTGAAATTCAGATGAGCTGCATGTCACTAGTAGTTAGTGTCTGTGACGAGCTGGCATCTCATTTAGGAGCTGTGGTGGAGGTGTATGGTGTGTGTGTATGTCTGTGTGTGTGTGCGTTGGTGGATGGACAGATTTTCTCTGGATGACTGAGTCACCACAATGATTCAACGAAGACACACAGACAGACACACACATCACATCACACACCACCAGCTAAAGGGGACAGGACCGCACACCGGTTCAAATGCTGAGTGACAGGACAGAAGGGTCAACCAAAAAAGAAAGACCAAAGGTTAAAGGTTATGCCACAAACACACACACACCTGGCATGGGCAAGTGACTTTGGTGATCATATTTCTGCTGTGTGGATTTCTTGGTGAAGCGTCATCATAAAATGACAGATGAAACAGCAATGACATTCAAGCATGTTATGTCTAGGTTATAAGACATGTGATATCTATGATTACAATAAATAGTGTTATAAAATTTGCAGCAGACAAGATTCTGCCCTCTTACCAAGTCTTGTGTCTAGTCTTTTTTTTGTATGTGTTGGATAAATAAATCCCATTTTATTACAGAGGGTTCCATCTCATGATATTTTAATCATGTAATCATTTAGAATTTTTCAAACTAAGAATATTGATTGATTTGATTGATTTTTGCCTCTGATCTGGACTAGGTTTAAATAGACTCTGGGCTTAGCCCACATGCATTGAACTATTAAAATGTGGACTCTTAATATATTCACCCTGCACATCCAGAAGAGGACTGATCACCCCCTCGGAATATGATTCCTCTCTAACTTTCTTCCTAAATCTCGGCCCTTTTTTCTTCAGTGGCTAGTTTTACAATATTTTTTTTTTACAATATCACTATTTTTGTTTGCTCCCGAGGGTTTAAGGCCGGGTGTTTTGTGAAAGCACTTTGTGACAACTGCTGATGTAAAAAGGGCTTTATAAAATACATTTGATTGATTGATTGATTGATCTTGGAAACTTAAGTTTAGGCTTTAACCCCTTTTCTAGTCCCAAGACAAATGGCAAGCAGAAGTAAAAGCAACTAGTAATTTAATTTGTGTCATTTATTCGTGTTTGAAATCATTGGTTGCATGGGGAAATCCCTGGTGGTTGTTTTGGTCACATTTGAATACGCTTTCCAAATTCAAATCCCTGTCCTGATCACTCTGTCTCTGTCTCTCTTCTGTTTCTGTTTTCCCCTGTCGCTCTCTCCACCCCCATTCTCTCCATCATGCCTTCATCTTCCTGGGCTTCCCCATTTCCTCCCTTCCAGCTCTGAATTTCCTCCCTCCACCTTTTGTCTGTCACTACTCTGTTTTTTCTTGTTCTCCTTCCCCATCTCTCCTTTCTATCCACATTTACTCCATAGCTAGCATCTGTACATGACCATATACAACATATTGAAATAGACAGAACAGCACACAGAGCACCAAAAGCCAATCAACACAATTGCACGTTGTAGTTCAGACCATATAGCATATGTATTTTTATTGAGGGGTAAACAACAGAAATAGAATATGTAAATTGTGTGTGTGTGTGTGTGTGTGTGTGTGAGTGACTTCGTGCAGGTGCCTGTGTACATGTTCCCATATCCGAGGCCAGCTGTTTGAAGAAGCGTTGACACAGCAGAGAAGGGAAAGAATCCACTGTAACACCGGTATTCTCGTTCCCTCAAGTCAAAACTTAAATCCCTTATGTCAACAGCATATTGTTGCACCTGCCACAGGCGTGATGAAGCACGCAAGTTATTCCCTAACACTCACAACACTCCCCAGTGGTAAAGTTTGTCCAACAATAAATTGTTTCTCTGCGATAAAATTACTACATTTGAAAGGAAATGGTGGGATCACTGCAGTGTGTTACTCCTGTCCATTTCCATAGGGGGAAATTCAATGTAAATAAAAGATCTGATGTTTCGGTCAGACAACTGAAGTGATCTATTAAACTTTTCTAACAAATCCCGGATACAAAAATAAAGTCCACATTTTTTTCTGACAAACCTCTCAGTCAATTAAAATGATTCAGGGAGACTGCAAAATCTACATAAATAGTGCAAATTTGTCAACATACACTTCAATGTACACAGAAAGGATGTTTGTTCAAACTGCAGGCTTCTTCATGTTTCTATAAATGTAATTATGGATTGAGATGCAGATTATTAGGCCATACAGATTAAACAAATTACAAAGGGTGTGGAAAGTAGATGGTGTGCATCTTTATGCACCTATCCAATATTCATTCAGGGCATTATGCTTTATTATAGTTTATTTCACCACTATTTTACCAAGTCGACAAAAACATTCTCATTTGCAGCGATGGCCTGGGGGAGCAGATTCTGGGAAAATATCTGTGGACAGCTCTCCTTGCTCTGTAGGTAACATCAGCCAGACTATGTCATAACAGACAAAGGGCATGATTGCTAATAAATAGTTTTGCAAATTAAGAATAATAAAAGCAACATTTAAATTTAAAAAATATACATTCGATGTCGCTCTTCCGGGGAGATTCATGGTTTGGTCCCACCCTATTAGCCCTTTCGTCTCTCCACCTCTCCACTCAAACTTCAGTTGAATTTGTTGAAGAGTGGATTCTTTTCACCATCAGGGGGCACCATTGGCAACATTGTGGTCCACAGAGCAGACCCCCAATGCTAGACAAAGGACCAACAGTTACCTCTGTCTATATTCTCCAGTCTATTCGCCTGTAGGTGGAGTGAGTGGTAATAACGGTTGGATGAACATTCTGTTTGCAGCTATCATGACTGAACAAGACAGTGAGTGAGTGAGTGCTTGCTTTTGAATCAATAACAAAGTAACTGTTAGCTGTGAAAACATCCAGTCTCAGAAGACCCAGCAGCCAGCAGATTCATGTTTTCATCTACCTCCTTAGCTCCCCATATACCTCCATCTACCTCCTTATCTCCATCTATACCTCCATCTCTTCCTCCATCTATCAGACCCTTCTATCAGCACCATGTTTACCCCATGTTGACATGGCAAATATTTTAGGGGGAAATAAGAGCGATTCACACACACACATACACACACACCAGTGCGTAAGCTCACCCAAGACAGGGTATTTGTTGTCTTTAAACTTTATTTTCCACTAAAAGGTGTCTAAGCCAGATAGAGAAAAGCCCAGCAGATCATTCACAGCATTCTGTTAGCCCAGGACACAACATGGACAGCAGATCTAGAGAAGGATTTTTTCTGGACAACAATCTACAGTCGTTTTTTCAAGTAGATGTTACCATATGGAAAAATTGACATAGGAATACCAAGATTTGTCTGGGATTTTTCTGGAGATCTCTGAACTGGAGGCTGTTGATCCAATATCAAGGAGGATTGAGAATATGTATCTGACATCCTTTGTTTTTAGACCAGAAACCTAAGGCTACATATCATGAATGAACGTATTTGGTCTGATATTGGTCGGTATACTGCAACTGCTGCGAATAGAAAAATATTTGTGGATGAGTCAAACTTTTCTCAATGTTTAATATACTATGTGCTAGTCGTTCTCTGTAAGTAGGAGTGTGATTGACACCCATTTGAAAGCTGTGATGTGAAGGTTACATTCCTGACAAGGGGCTCGTATTTATTTGTGATGCAGTTTGTTCGTATTGTGTCTGCATTGTCATATCAAGTGCATTTATCCCACTTTTCCCATCCCAACTATGCAGATGTAAGTAGTTGTTACACTTTAAGTAGAAAATACATCATTAATTATTCATGTAGTATTGCTTCTACCAAGTGCCTCTACTAAAAAAAGTACATAAATGTGTGGAATTTGCAGCAATATTTGTTATGCTGCATTTAAGATTAAAACCTGCATTTTATTTATTAGGCTGCATTAAAACATGCGTTTTATTTGTTAGGCTGCATTAAAGCCTGTGTTTTATTTGTGAAGCGCTGTATCTACACATTCCTGTATTGTTTCGTACTGCTGTATGACAGGCTATGACAGGCTATACTTGTCATCAGGTGTTCACAGGCAGCAGTACTAAACATCCAAGGCAACATAACTAGTCCCTTTTTTATCATCATGATTTAAATGTCTATGGATTCAAACTGCCTGTCTTTAATTTGGTGAATGATCTTATCGGAATAAGATATTACTGAATATTAGAGGCCACTCCCATTCTGATGTTTTTCTTTGTGCCGACTTTGCAGAAACTGCCTATGGTCCTGAAACAATAAGTGGGAACTGTTACTGCAGGTTCACATCAGCATTCTGGGGGTTTCAGCATACAAAATATAATTATATCAAGGATGACTAGGGTGTTGATTGTATCCCAGTGTCAAAAATATCCACAGACCTGTCGCGTTCAACAACTACAGATTCAGGGGGAGTCAAAGCCTTAATTTCCTAAACCAAGGCATCCTGCTTTTTTCCAAAATTTTTTGCGCATGTGAGGGAAGTCTCACTCACCTGATGACCTCGCTCAAGCCTGTGGTAGTCGGTATACATCAGACATGAAAACCCTGCTGACAATGCTCTTACTCTCGTTTGGCCATAATGGCCTTTGAATACTAGTTTTGGGCCTGATAGTAAATGAATGAATGGGTTCATGGTTTGGAATTTCATCCTAGATTCCATGCCACTATGGCTGACTACAATCTTTAAGTGATAAAATAGTTTAATCTAGACTGATCTAAACTGAACTCAAAGGGATTAGTATTTGGTGTTTTGCATGCAATATCACCATCAAGATTGTAATTGGATGCGTGCATTTATGTGTGTATTGATCTTCGCTTAGTTTTGACCGATTTAATCTTAACGATAAATCATTTTTGGTATGCCATGACTAAGAAAAACACAGGCGTGAATCATGAGGAATGATGAGTTAGAAATTCACAGCATTAATAAGTTGAGTTGTTTTTGTGCTATTTGTATATTTAAAGTTGGTTTCATCTATAATTAGGATTTGATCACTCATATATTTATGCAGAAATAAAATGCTAAACTGTTCACAAAATGTATCTTGGCATTGTATTGTATGTAGCTAACTGCAAGGTGCAGAGGGCAATGTCAACATTGGATTTATGTGAAAACCTTGTTTGAGAAATTAAACAATGTTTTATTACAATCTTGCCATTAAATGTTCATGCCCCGCCCCTTATGTGAAGGAACCTGTGTTTTGTTAATGTTTAGTTGTATTAAGTTATTTATTTGAGGACCTCACCTTGTTAAACAATGGGGCATAGCGGCTACAACCTTCAGCTTGGATATTTACGCAATCCCCTTCATCTGCTGTGCGTGTGTCAGGAGTGTGTGCGGAGTGTGTGTGAGTGTTTACACACAACAGCGGATTGGCGCAGTGTGTGTTGTCTCCTAACTAAAACACAGGATGAGAGGGACAAGGGTTTACCAAACAGCACAGATAGGTCATGACTGTTTTGGTCAACAAAGACATGGGTGGTTGTGGTTGGTCCAGTAGCATGCCGGTTTGCCCTCTGTTTGGGTTGAACACATCAGAAGTAAGGCTGCCTTTCTCAATTAATTTCAAGTTTCAGAACAGTCAATCACGCGAACACACACCCACACACACCACACACACACACACACACACACACACACACACGCACAAACACACGCACATGCGCACACACGTTTATGTACACATGTGCCCCATGAGTTCATTCTTCAGTTCATGGTTTCTATGGTTTGCGTCATAAAACCTCAGAGTTTACTGTTTAAACATACCCCTATGTTCTACCGTTCTAAAACAGGCACCACCCTGTTTCGGGGGTAATGGTTAGCAGGTGGGCATTTCATTGATGATATTTGTGCGTGCGTGCATGTTGCGTTAACTAAACATGTGTCTGGGTGGCTGCCACGAGTCAGGCAGCAGGTGAATCTAAGCATTTATAGATCGTAATCACATTGCGGTGTTGAGTAATTATTCCGCAATACACCTCAGTCAATATGAAGACATGTTTCTCAGCTTATTCCGTGAAAACATCACAGTGATGAATCGTTGCTGCAGCAGGTTATGTGGGCTGTTCCGATTTTCCAATAGTGCACTAATTTTTACATAGGGCTCTGGTCAAAAGTAGTGCGGTTTATGGGAAAGGGTTGCGTTTGCGCACAGACGTAGTCTACATTCATATAAAGCGTCGCCGTAATGAATTCTATACATGTATATGTTACCAAGCAACACACTGCTTACTCTGAGTCCTATTCATTCAGGTGTTGTAACATGTTAGTTTTCACATGAAATGTGTGTTTTTTACCTTAAGGGTGCAGGAGAACAATAAGATGCTATTTAACTGAAGACATTTTATCACAATGCAATATATTGCCTATTTAGTGCACTATTTTAACAGGTAGTTCTGAACAACATAAGTCTATGTGTTACCAGTAGACATCAGTAGAATGAAAATATAGCCTGGCCCCACAGCGTAGCCTAGGTAAAGGTTGGCTCACATTACATTTAGTGACTGCAACTAGCACGGATCTCATATCGTCTCAGCTTAAATGTTCGTGATTTCAAAAGGCTGTGGGAGCGTAGTAGGCCAAAGCTTATTTCCTTTCAATGACATTTGAGCATGTATAGCTCCAGCTCCATTATTAATCACATCGATTCTTTAATTAACATGAAAAATAATTTAGCCTTGACTAGGAAACCGACAATTTGAAGATTTGGATCATTTTATGGGTGTTTTTTCATGCTTAACAGATGTACAGAGCACTTAATAGGCAATAGGGTGGTGTGGATTGAGGCATCATCCTCCCCAAACAAAATGTTGTTTAATAAAATACATGATTTTGTCAGGATTTATTGTTAATTCGGGCAATAAGCTAATGTGTCGTTGGAACTGTAGCGTGTGGAAACAAATATTTGAATAGAGCGAACTTCAAGTATAGCCGCCTTCCCCTTTGAATAGTCGGGAATCAGCACACATTTCAACAAATAAAAGACGGTCTTGTAAAATGAATTCTTTACAAGTGAACTTCAGTGAGTACAGTAAATATTGTGCAATAGAAGATAAAGGAACATCCTTTGCGATGGATGAGACAGCACTGTGACATGGTCGGCGAAACTATGGCAGATGTAAGAGGCTCAGTGAATGATAAAATGGCACTGAAACAGAAAATCGGGGGTGTATGAGAATCGTTTCAATTCTGATCTGCAATTAATTGGTTATTATATTGATTACGGTGGATATACTGATCTCAACATAACCAGTGTGCTAGAAAAACTACTTTTTATCCAAAATTGAATGCAATAAGAAAATAGATTATTGGCTCAGGAGGTCAGATTCTATTATGTCAAAAAACGCCGCCTGTGTTACGTTTTTGAAGCATATTAAAGGCTGAGCTATCGATAGAGGTTTTACAGTAGTGTTACAGTATAACTTTCAGTTGTTGCGGTTCTACTGGAGAGATAGGGGAGGCCATGGAAAGCATTTGACATCATCCTGGTGTTTATAAATCCACTCTTGAATTCATTTAGCATTGTGTATAGGGGGCATTATCATCCTGGAATAATGGAACACCGTGAGGGAACAGTGTATGCACCATTGGGTGCAACTGATCCTGTAAAATGTTCATATTCCTTGGCAGTGAAAGATGACTCATCAGACCATGTTCATTTGTTCTCCATTGCTTAGAGGTCCATGCGCGTTTGTTTAGGCTATTTGCGTTGGCTTCGGAATGACATGCCAGCTTTGTGAACCATGCAGTTTTTGTTGAGATTGGGTTATGGAGGTACTGCTTCATGATTCATAATTCAATGATTCTGTGTTAATTTTTTAGGTAGTGTTATTGGGACGTTGAGTAATCCTGTTACAGGACGTGTTAATCGATCCCTGGCGGTCCGCATGGTCTTGCGACCACTGTTTGTCTTCGCGATGCATGATGCAATATGTCCATGTTTGATTGTTCCCCTTGACAGATTGAGAAATGTGACCGTTTTTGTGACCGATCACCCTGCAACTTGAAGACCAACTATTTGACCTCTTCGAAACTGTCAGCTGCCTCACATTGCTTTGAAAGCTTAGATATCAAAGTGTTAATTGTCGGACATCTTTTATAGTTGACCCGCATGAATTGGTAATTGGCAATCAACCTTAACGTGACCATAGGCATCTTATTGTGATTTAGTTACTTAAAAGTAGCAGACCTTTGCCATGTGGTGATTCTGTAATTCTGTCCACCACCTGTATGTAGGCTATTGCATGCTGGTACACATATATTGATGGGTGATGAGTAAGCCACCTTCTTTATTGTCTGCCAGATCAATATGTATGTGCCTGTTAAAACAATTTAATCTTTAAAAAATCAAATATCTTTATGTCTCTAATTTCATTTAGAGCTGGAACGGGAATATGAGCCAGGTGGGTTTATTTATATATTTTATATGTATATTAATTTCCTCTCAGGCTTCATGACTGCCTGGTACAGCAGCTGCACCACAGTGGATCGCATGTCCCTCCAGAGGGTGGTGAAGTCTGCAGCTTCGGCTGGCTTCTCTCCCCATGCAAGGCATCTGCCATACACGATGTCTTAGGAAAGCACGGAACATCATCAGAGACTACAGCCAGCCAATGGTCTTTTCACACTGCTGCTGTCTGGTGGATGCTACCGGAGCATCGAGGCACACACTTCCGAACAAGCCACAATGAGCGAATGTCTCTTACTGAGTGACTGACTAACTGGTAGACTGCCTGAGTGACTGAGTGACTGACTACCCTTTGTTAAATAGCATAGTGTTTAGAGATGCAGACAGGCAGGTGACTGGTGTTCGATCCTCGCCGCAGACAAAACAAATTATGCATTAGTGTCATTGTCCTGGATTGATAAAAGCTTTGCTAAAACTTTCAGTAGCAACTGTAGTAAGCATAAAATAAAACTGTTTACGGTAATTTTGCAGTCATACTAGCTTACTTACGGTGATTTGAGATTCACCAATGTTTAACATTTTCTTGTAGTTCACATAGTGTAGTGGTTAGCTATTCAAAAAATGGCTGGGATAAAAGTTGCATTTGGAAACTATACAGTGGTTGACTGACAACCATCAAGCTCTGTGGTCTTGTGGGAACCTTTTCTTGCCTCAGAAATATTTATCCAGTCAGACATTTACTTTTAAGACATTGCACAACTATATATATCCCCTCTGTAATACCTTAAATATCATATATTAAAAAGAATAATTGTATTACATGACCCTTGTACTGTTATTGATTGATAAAATAACAAATCAGCCATGGTTTTTGTTGTAGGTGGGCTGTATAGCTATTAACTAGCCATCTACAGGAATCTTTGTACACTTTAGTTCCATTAATAAACATTCTGTTGCCCAGGTTTTTTCAGCAAAAACGTAATGGCTGAGGGGAAAGTCGCACTCCTGCTGTTTAAATAGTTAATGAAATGGTTAAAGACACAGTCTGCCACATAGAAAACAGCAGATGAAAACAAGCCAGGGACAACAACATCCATCCTTTCTAATCATGGGCTCGCTGAACTAGGCTTGCCTCTGGCCATAAGGCTCCTGAACTAGCAACTCTGATCTATGATCATACTGATCACACATGAACATTCCAATGCTCTGATGTCTTTCCATGTACATTAGAGTGTACTTTTGTATGTACCAATCATAGGAATATTACACTCATTTTACATTCATATTGTGCCTGTTTTACACAGTGTTCCTATAATATTTAATACTTCTACAAATAGTGTTCATATTCCCCATCCTACACTCTTTTTTATTACAACTAGTTTACATTGTTATGTATATTGTTGCTAAAATGTTGTCTATAATATTCAATATTTCTACCCATTAAGGGGAGTTGATGTTGTATAGGCAGTGTATATGCATTCCACATTTTCAGACACCATTTGACCTTCTTAATGTAGTTCATATTGGAAAACATTGATTTAACCATTTACACAAGATAATGATGATGCACAAGAGAAGGCAGACAGGGTATCTCAGAATCAGTTGAAGACCATATATCCAATGATAACTGGATATGGTTACCTATTGAAAATAGTCCCATTTGCCTGCCAATTCTATTGTTTTCCTAACAGGAAAATCTGAGTGCAGTTTGTTTGGAATGAAAACATTATTTTGTCCACTGGATTCAAAACATTGAGTTTTTGAGCTTTTATTGAAAATGATGTCTGTCAGAATGTATGGTTAAAAAACAATTTCAGCACAGTTAGGATTTCTATCACAAACAGTAGAAAAATTAAGTATGTTAAATTTATGAACTTAAGATAAGATAAACCAAATTACAAGCATGAACAGTTGTTTCCCACATAACTAACAACTCTGTATAGTAGCTAACGTTACTGTCTAATAAGTTGATGCAAAGGATCCCTCACTGCTGCCGGGCAACTGATCCATTACTGAATGAATTGAGCATGTCAGGAGTCCAACAAGCCTTATACTCCTGCATGATGATCAGGCACAGTCCCAAAATATGGCCAGCGAATTATGATAGCTGTTTTCCATTAGCCATGGCCACTAAAAGTTAATGCAGAAGAATTTGATTGAAGAATTATACCATATTTTTCTGTTCAGATATGGACATCACTGTTTTCATCTCAGAAAGAGGGAGTGTAAGTTGGCAGAAAGAGAAGAAAAAGTTAGTCAGCTAGGTTTTGTTCCTTTATGGGAAGGAGTGGCACAGAAGTTAAGGGTCAAAGTGTAAAGTCTGGTAAAATATTTAAGTTAGGTCATTTGAAACTCTCTCTCTCTCTCTCTCTCTCTCTCTCTCTCTCTATATATATATATATATATATATATATATATAAATTGCGTCAAACGGCTAAAACAATTCACTGTGATTAATCGCGTAACATTGTGTAGATCATTTTAGAATTCATTTTGGGCCAAAATAAAATGAAATATGTTTACAATACGTTAAAGATATACTATGTTCTCCTAAAAACTACAGACAGCTATCTTTCTCCATGTCAGTCCAAAAGACCATGTTGTCTCGACTATTGAGTTTCTCCCCTCACAGAATCACAATAATTGGCAGGATAAATCAAACTTAAGTTTGCTGGTCTCTTATCCCATAAATAAACACTCCCATTCCATTATTCTCATGATCAAGGCTGCATGTACAATAACTGCTATATCAGGCTACTATATAAAACACATTAGCCCCTCTTATCCGGAGAGCTACAGGGTCTGCAGGTATTTGCTCCAACACTGAATCACACCTAAGCTCAGGCTGTGTACTTTGATGTTTAAAATGTGATCAGAATAGGGTTTAGGTAGGGACCTGTAAACAATAGCTTTCCAGATGAATTTATGGCCAAAACCAAATACTATTTCATTCATAAAATGATTCCCAAATTCAATCCAATGGCATTTGCAAAGCTACTTGACTAATAGTCATAACGTCAGCATTAAGTGGCTAGAGATGTCTATCTACAAGCATTTTTTAGAAGAGATCTGTAATTTATGGATGTTGTTTGTTAAGCGTGGACGTAGTTTGTTAATTCTGATACTAGAATTGTTTCGATGGAAATGTGTCAGGCAATGACAATAATGCTTAGCTTACAGTGAAGGAAAAAAGTATTTGATCCCCTGCTGATTTTGTATGTTTGTCCACTGACAGAGAAATTATCAGTCTATAATTTTAATTGTAGGTTTATTTGTGAGAGACAGAATAACAAAAAACAAAAATCCAGAAAAACCCATGTCAAAAAGTTATACATTGATTTGCATTTTAATAAGGGAAATAAGTATTTTATACCCATTCAATCAGAAAGATTTCTGGCTCCCAGGTGTTTTTATACAGGTAACGTGTTTAGATTAGGAGAACACTCTTAAAGGGAGTGCTCCTAATCTCAGCTTGTTACCTGTATAAAAGACACCTGTCCACAGAAGCAATCAATCAATCAGATTCCAAACTCAACCATGGCCAAGGCCAAAGAGCTGTCCAAGAATGTCAGGGACAAGAATATTGACTTACACAAGGCTGGAATGTGCTACTAGACCATCGCCAAGCAGATGGTGAGAAGGTGACAACAGTTGGTGCAATTATTCGCAAATGAAAGAAACACAAAATAACTGTCAATCTTCCTCTGTCTGGGGCTCTATGCAAGATCTCACCTTGTGGAGTTGCAATTACCATGACAACGGGGAGGAATCATCCCAGAACTACATGGGAGGATCTTGTCAATGATCTCAAGGAAGCTGGGACCATAGTCAGGAAAAAAACAATTGGTTACCCACTACACCGCGAAGGACTGAAATCCTGCTCAAGAAAGCACATGTACAGGCCTGTCTGAAGTTTGCCAATGAACATGTGAATGAGTCAGAGGAAAACTGGTTGAAAGTGGTGTGGCCAGATGAGATCAAAATCTAGTTCTTCGGCATCAACTAATCTCGCCATTTTTGGAGGAGGAGAAATGCTGCCTATGACCCCCAGAACACCATCCACACCATCAAACATGGAGGTGGAAACATTATGATTTGGGGGTGTTTTTCTGCTAAGGGCACAGGATAACTTTATTGCATCAGAGGGATGATGGACGGGGCATGTAATGTCAAATCATGCATGAGAATCTCCTTCCCTCACCCAGGGCTTTGAAAATGGGTCGTGGATGGGTATTCCAGCATGACAATGACCCAAAACACATGGCCAAGGCAACAAAGGAGTGGCTCGAGAAGAAGCACATTAAGGTCCTGGAGTGGCCAGGCCAGTCTCAAGACCTAAATTAAACCCATCGAGAATCTGAGGAGGGAGCTGAAGGTTTGAGTTGCCAAACGTCAGCCTCGAAACCTTAATGTCTTGGAGAAGATCTAAAGAGGAGTGGGCCATAATCCCTTCTGAGATGTGTGCAAATCAGGTGGCCAACTACAAGAAATGTCTGACCTCTGTGATTGCCAACAAGGGTTTTGCCAGCAAGTACTAAGTCATGTTTTGCAGAGGGATCAAATAGTTTTTTCCCTCACTGTATATGTATATGAATATTATTAACCTTATCAAATATATTAAAAGGCTTTTCTATATTCCTGTCTTCTTTTCTTGTATTACATAGCA
Organism: Esox niger; assembly: GCA_016801105.1. NCBI lineage: Eukaryota > Metazoa > Chordata > Actinopteri > Esociformes > Esocidae > Esox > Esox niger. The sequence continues at coordinate 9,824 of JACXGJ010006335.1, read as the reverse complement.
ATGCAAAGGTTTTAGAAGTGAACGGCATTTCAAAAGTTATTTTGCTAGTGTTTTCATTCTGATCTGATTTGCTCACTAAAAGAGCCGGCACAAAACAGCTCCTCGTTCCATTGAGTAGCCATAATCGTGCCCAGCAGAACTCAGAATGGCCTATGCCTGGGGCCTCAAATCAGTCAGTGTGCACATGAACATAACAATGTACACATTTAAACAGTTGCAAAATCATCAAAATAATCATATCAGCCAAGATTGCCTACAGGATGATCATTAACGACAATATTATAGTATAAATAATAACCGTACGATGGATAGCAACAATGTGCAACTTAATTATTATACAGTCAGACAGTTATAAGGTTACATGCAGCAATGACTTGTCTTATCCTAATCAGTGAGGTCTTTGAAACTTGAAATAATGTTTTAAATGCAAAATAATGTTTATTTCAAATTGTTTAATCATTTTTACATTGTGCAATTAAATGCTGCTGTCTTGAGTTTTACCGGGATGAAACATGATTGCATTTCCTCTACAGGGAGCCAGGTTTTCCTTTGCTTAACTTCTCCCTGGAAAGGCTGTGCTCACTGAGCCTGCACTTTGTCAACATTTTCAGAAGGTTTTGATCAGTAACTATGGTCAAATAGTTTGTCATGGTGTCCCGTTTGATTTTGGGCACGATAACTGTGGATTGTTCTTTACACTTTCGTTTCTGTTTCCCAATAGGTATTGTAGTTTTGTTTAGACTGTGTTTTAATTAGATTTATTCTGACAGATGTTCTGGTCCTGGGGCCTCAGTGTGTTAGTGGACCAACTACTTACCTTTGTGTACAGTGCAAATAACAGTCATGCTGCCAATGTTTCTGGGTAAATACAAGCCTAGAGGTGCCAGAGATAGAACTGTATCATCCATGTTTTTGGCGGGTTGCAAACGGATTTTCAAGAATTTTAGAAGTATTTTTTCATAAATTTTGTCACTTAAAAAAAATTGCTAGATTTTAGTCAAAGTAATAAAATAATGACATGAAAGTTTTTCGGGCGTAAACTTACAAAAACTCAATACCTGTTATAAATTGCAATTCTTTCTTTATCATGTCTTGTCAGTTTATCATTGGACATTTTCTTTAGAGTCACCTTGAGAAGAAAATGGCCTACAGGTGGCTCTAACCTGTTCATATCAGGAATATGGTAATGTACAAAATATGTGCCAGTGTAGTACAATAACCAAACTTGTTTTAGTGTGCAAGAAAAATTCCATTCCTGCAATAAAGAACTATCTATTAATCTACCTGTGCTTGCTCATTTGAACTTTTAGTCAGCATTATGGAGGTGCGGGAGTGGAGGGAATCAGAGGAGGAGACAGAAAGAGAGGTAGGCGAGGGGGACTTTACAGTAACCACAGCTAATAAAGCATTTATAATGGATTTGTAGTTACTCCCACCCTGGTAGCCTTGGCAATCCCACATATACAACCAACTTTTAAATGATTTAGTAATGATTTGTAAATATATATATATAATTACTAAATTCATAAAGGCAAGTTCATAATTCTTAGTCACTCTTGTTGGAAATGCGTGAAACATATTGAAATATATTTTATTTAACATGTCATAACATGTATGCATCACGGTTTTCACTATACAGAGAACTCACCACCTTTGTTTCTGATCATTTTTAGCCCTTAGGCCCATTATTTCAATATGTGGCCTATTCATGTAGCCATTACTTTTGTGGCTGGTTGACAAATGTAATAATGTAGATGTCAAGCAATAGTTTTCTTTCGATCCATAGCTGCTGCTCAGTAGCCAATAACCAATGTACATTTCAGTAGGCCCTTTCCTACAATATACAGTACACTTATATTCAAAACACTGTAACTAGACACCATAACTAAAGGCTATAAACCCAAGGCTTTAACACTTCATGAACTAAATAAGTAGATGCCCTCATCATCAAGCAGTAAACCTGAAATGTGTACGAAAGGATTCGAAATATATAATTTATATTTTAACAATATAGCCCAACACTGTTACTGGTTAAGGTACAAACCCATTTCCAAGAAAGTTGTGACGAAGTGTAAAATGGAAATAAAAAAGAATGCAGATGTGCAAATCATTTTAACCCTATATTCAATAGAAAGACAACACATCAAATGTTGAAACTGAAAACTATTACTGTTCCTAGAAAAATATATGCCCACTTTGAATGCGATGCCAGCAACACATTTAAAAAAAGCTGTGACAAGGGAAACAAAAGACTGGAAAGGTTGTGTAATACAATAGTAGAATCTAGTGGAACATCTAGGTTAATTGGCAACAAGTCAGTAACATGATTGGGTATAAAAATAAACTTTCCAGAAGATGGGGAGGGGTTAATAAATCTGTAAATGACTGCGTGGGCAAACAATGCAATAATATAAGAATTACATTTCTCAATGTAAATTTGAAAATTTTAATTTAAATAGTTTGGGGATCATAATCTACGGTACATAATATCATTAAATGATTCAAAGAATCAGGAGAAATGCAAGGGACAAGGCCAAAAACCAATATCGGATGGCTGTGATTTTTGCATGGGCTCAGGAACACTTCCAAAAAACGTTGTCTGCAAGTTCAAACTCTACCATGCACAGAAGAAACCATATTTAAAAAAGATCCATAAACAACTCTGCGTTCTCTGGGCCAAAGCTCATTTAATATGCACTGAGGTGAAATTGAAATCTGTCCTGTGATCTGACAAATCAAAATTGTAAACAGTTTTCGGAATCATGGATGCCGCGTCCTCAGGGCTAAAAAGTAGAGGGACCATCCACCGTTTTATCACTGCACAACTGAAATGCCGACATCAGTTATAGTATGGGTGTGTATTAATGGCATGGGTAACTTGTACATCTGTGAATGCATTTTTGCTGAACAATATATACAGGTTTTGGAGCAACATATGCTGCCATCCAGAAAACGTTTTTTTTAGGGAAGGCCTTCCTTATTTCAGCCAGGCAATTCCAAACCACATTGTGCACATATTACAAGAGCATGGCTCAGAGAAATTGACGAAAAAATGTTTGGTGAAAGCAGTGGTTGTATGGTTTATTATTATAAAAATGTCTGTGGCAAGTTTTGTACCCTTTTGATTCTTATTACACATAATTATTTATTTAGTTACGGCCATGCTCAAACATTACAGTCCCTTTCTATTGAATTGAATTGCAGCAATAAAAAAAAGCCATGTAGTGTAATTATCATCTAGGTTACGATGTGAATATACATCTCATATCAATAATATCCACTGTGCCTCAATCTAGTAATATTTTCATGTCAAATGTAAACATATTAGCACTTGGTTTGGAATTGGTGCTAATAACATGAAAATAGAGCTCTTTGGCCAATGAATCCTGTTGCTAGCTTGCAAGAGAATTGTATTCTGCTTGAAACCCCATTTCAGCCAATTGGATTGCATATTTCTCAGAACCTATTTGATTATCTGGGGTTATTATAAACTACTACAGTACCATACTTGGTTTCAGTGAGGGATTTTTCAAAACCCTTTATAATCTGGCTAGCAGGCTCTATTTCTTACATTTGGAGACAACTTACACAAAGGAAAATCCCTCAACCCTCTCACCTCAACAGTCAACCCCCTCTCTCCCTCCCTCTCCAAATCTCAATCTTGTCCAGTCAACAGGATTTAGGGAACGTGGGTGGGGATAGTGTGAGAAAAGATGTGGGGGGGGGGTTCTCACAGATTATCAGTTAACCGTCCGTCTAGTGGTATATCATCATCATACGATAGGATCGAGTTTCCCTGACAGGCAAGTTTACCTGTTTCACTGGTCATCCTTCCTATGACAGGGACGTTTTTTACTACCTGTGTTTATTTAGGATAGTTCTTTTTCCACAGGGAGAATGGCATTGTTAACCCTCTTTCATAAAGATTTGGTTTGTTTTATAACTCCACCACCTACATTATAAATCTAGCCAGGCTGCTGTTTTATTGGACTTGCTGTGCATATTCCTATTTTCTCTGACCTTTAGAGAACATTGTATATCTCACTTAAGATCCAGAAGATGCTGTGAATGTGTTGATCATGGATCTACACTCTATAAGCACACAAACTGTAGGCTAAACCTTTTAAATGTCTGTTGAATTTCTCTCTTCCTTCACATTGATCACACGCTGCTCAGATTTCATCGATCTGATAATGTAACCCACGTCTCTAACCCACATCTTTTCTTCATATTTCTGATCATCTAAGATTAAACGCCCAAAATAAAAAAGACCTGCAGCTATTTCAACAAACCTACCGAAAAAAATATACTGCAGCCTGTGACCTATGGAGACAGACGGGCCATTCAAACAAGTGTTTTATAACTTCAGTATGTTTTGTCGGGTGGTAAAAATAGATTTTCAAGGGAAGGTCCATTCAGGGTACCGGGCCATACAGAGCAAATAAGGCCACAGTCAAACTCTGAAAACTGGCTGTTGGGCTCCCCAGAGAAGGAGGTCTCATTGGCATCATCGCTAACAATGTCCACAATGTACCATTACATGGTGTCTACATCATAAATGAACCTACAAAACATGAATTTTAGAATGTTTTAGATCTAGTGTATAACTGTCTTTCTGATGTACAGTTTAAGTCAGAGTAGCGTACCAAAAACATGAATGGACGATAAATTCAGCAGCAACAGTTAGATAAAAAAACGATGTTGCATTTAGAGAATACGAACAAAGAGTCTCCTGTCATGTGGGACAGATTCATTTTGGGCTGCTGAGCTTTTCTATTTCAGAGTAAATTAAGCGTAACAAGACACTGTGGAGAACAAGACACTGTATTTTATTATTCTTTATCAAAACAAACATCTGACCGTGTTGGTATGAACCAAAAAAAAAGAACGAATACCATAAAAATTGCATAATGTTAGGCACATATTTTAGACCCAAACATTCATATATACGTATACATTTTTAGCACACAAGAAAATAAAAACATTAGATACAAAAAATACAAATTCAAACTGTCAGTAATGAGAGTCAGCAATTATTGACTGATTCCTTATTTTCTTAAAGTTAGAAAATACTATCTGATCCATCTGATCTAAAGGTTTTTTAGTGTGTGTATGTTTGTGTAGCATCATAACGGCTGACTCAGATTTTCTCATGGGAACCATGTCCTGCTAATCTAGCTGTCACATGCTACTGCACCCTTGCTCTGTCAGCACAAACTGACTATTGTGTGTGTGTGTGTGTGTGTGTGTGAGTTTGTTGTGCTAAGTTGTTCTGGATATATGTGTCTGCTAAATAACTCGTTAAAGTAAAACGTGATGGCTGACTGTTCAGTTTCACCAAGAGATACATTTCTTTCACTTTAGTGTCTTTAGATGTTTTTCTCTTCCTTCCCAGTCTGTTCAGACCTCTGTGCCCTCCCTTGGGTACAGAAGGCCTGCTGAGCCTAAGCCAGGGTAAAAATGCCCATTGTACTGGCCGAGGATGGAGCTGCTGTAACCTAGGGATGAATGGGAGGGCGAGGAAGAGACTGCAGGGGGGGGGGGCAGCTGGGAAGCCCACTCTGAAGCACCCGAGCTGGGGGAGTAACTACCAAAACCCCCAGGTTGTGTAGGCCTCTGGTTCCCCTCCAGGGTCAGGGTTATGGGGAGGGCTCGGTTGAGCGAATCTCCTCCGATCTCATTGGGTCCCGAAGGCACCACTCCCGACATCTCAGACAAAAAGCTGCTCAGGCAAGGGTTGGTACCTGAGGTGGAAGGGGAAGGGATTCTCTCTGGTGTAGCGGACATGTCGATCCCTGAAATGCTGTGGGGTTGGGGGCTCCCCCGGTCATTGGGGTCCCCTGACTCCAGTACCCCTGACCCTCCCTCTCCTCCTGCCATGGATTCAGACTTCCTCTTCCTCTTACGACGGAAGTTTCCGTTGTCAAACATCTTCTCACAGTTTGGGTCCAGTGTCCAGTAGTTACCCTTACCTACAAAAGAGAAAGAAGGAGTTGGGTGTAGGTTAGAATGTGTTTTGGGGTTGGCCTAATGGGTTACTTTGTATCATATACTGACATTGATTACACCGATTATATACTGGGTTCTGTTACTATTACATAGGCAGAAGGCAGTGACTAATGTAAAAACACATCGATTATAAAGTACACATCATAAAAGACTAAAGAACAATGTTACTTTTTTTACTTAATGTCAAATGGTTCAGACTAAGTCTATTGGCCCAAAGAAACCAGAAACATGCTCAAAAGCCCTGATTAAGTTAAATAGATATTTAGCTACTAGTCAAGTTAGCTAAAGTCTGTGATAGTTTGTAAAAACTGAAACACATACAGTTTTCTATTAGCCCATAGAATACTCTCCATATTTGGAATCATCTAACATATAATTGATAATGTCCTTATTCTAAACAAAAGTACTTTGTCATGACAGATATTGTTCTGGGTTAGATTCTTCTGCACACATTAACAGTTATACACTGTTGTGTCTTACATACAGTGACAAAAATGTGAGCTTCCTAATAAAAAAATTTAAAGACAAAATGAAGTCACACTCTTACCAGGGTCATCCTCATCTCGAGGCACCTTCTTAAAACAGTCGTTGAGTGACAGGTTGTGTCTGATGGAGTTCTGCCAGCCAGCCTTGCTCTTGTTGTAGAAGGGAAAGTTATCAGCCACGTACTGGTAAATCTGACTCAGCGTCAACCGCCTCTCTGGGGCACCGTGAATAGCCATAGCAATGAGGGCTGAGTAGGAGTAGGGTGGGCGGACAAGTTTCATCAGGTCTTCCTGTGAGGGAAGAGAGAACCAACTTAGCTCTCCGCCAGGGCCCCCAGCCCCTCCTGGCCCCAAGTAGGGCCTCTGCATCCCATAATGCTGTGGGACGAATGGGGGCCCAGGGTTACCTGGAGGCCCTGTAGTTGCCAGGTATGGGGGAGCATTGATTCCAGACCCGTTGAACCACAAGTAAGGGTTGGGAGAAGAGGTGGTGTAGTCCGAGATGTCATAAGAGGTTGGGGCAGTGCGCTGGGGGCTGGGGAGCGATGGAGGAGGGTAGTAGCAGTCACTGTACATGCTGAGCTCCGGAGGCTCCTGGCCCAGGCTGGGGAACTGGGGGCCACAGCGAGGAGGAGACTGGCCCTGAGATTCAAACGACGTCATGGTCTGTAAGTCTCCGGTATCTCTCACCTCCTTCTGTGTTGCTTACTGTCTATGGTTGGGTTGATTTGGTCCTATCCTTTAGATCAGATATGGAAAAAAGTCCCCTGTCGTTTGCTGGTGTCAGGATATTTTAAAATGTTCAAGTTGATCTTCTCGCGTTTGAATTATCCTCCATTTCCATTATAATTATATGAAATCAGGTAATGATTATCTGCTTCTGTCTTTTTGGTTTTTCTTTTGTGCTCCCAAAGCAAAGCTCTCTACTCTCCTCTCTACCTAATGTCTTCCATTACCTGTTGACTCTTTGCCCTTGCTCTATGTCTGCACTCACCTGTCGCACCTGTTTTATCTGTTTCCCTGGCAACACCCCCTGCCTCTCCCGATTGGTTGTTTAGCCAGGCGAAGTGTCTTTCAGCCAGTTCTTTCAGGTATTGTCTCTCCACAGGAATGTTCTATTCTTGTTCATATGATATATTTAACTACAAATGCTATACAAAAAAAAAATATATATATATATATATATATATATATATAGAGAGAGAGAGAGAGAGAGAGAGAGAGAGAATGAGAAAGAGAGAGATTTTAAAAAGGGTTTTGTCCAAACTTTTGACTGTGAATTTATATATTTCAAATGAAAAGGGGATTACTGTTTAAACTGCTGTTTATAGGCCTATATAATTTCTAGATACTTACTTTCCCCACCAACATACCACCCTGCATTCCAGTGCAGACTTGCCTCTGCAGCTATATAGTTGTTCCTGGTCTATCCAGGGAGACAACTGCTAGAACCGGAATTAGAGGACCGGTAGGAGAGATTTCCAAATTTCTATGGTGACTAATGTTCCTTTGGCACTGGTGAATGTAGAGGTATCTGACTACATATTCTCATGTCCACTCAATCATCCCCAACTTACAACTGGCTCATCTATCCTAGCTTTTTTTATCCTGGCCACCTTGTAACTTTTCCCCAGCAATTTCAATAGACTTTAATCTGTTCAGAATTACTGTATATACACCTATCTAAATAGTAGATTGCCGTTAACTTCTATAGGCTGCCATTACTAGAAAACATATTTATTCTATGTTGTCATCATTTTATAGAACAAGGAGATTCCCTCATTTCTGAGGTACATGGGCAGCGGCTATTTTAGTCAGTTTAGTCACAGATGAAAGGATACGTAGCTAACATTTTAAAATGCGTGTTTCCTAGACCTTGCTGAGAGGGTGGTTGTACTGTAACTATTTTTCATACAATTTCACCACAAGTCTCAGGAAATGGTGCAAGATAGTTGCTCGGCATGTTCTTCAAACATGCGTTTAATGGGTTGACCTTGGGAAGGTCTGAAATAGTTCAGAGTACACTAAGAGACAAGCTTAATTTCCAGTACTCCAGCATTTCTTAAGCTTTTCATCAGGTTACTATTTATTTATGTTGTCAAATAATGAAAAAAACTTTAAGACACAATATTCTTCTATGAAACATTCAGCACTTCCAGTGAACTTTCATGACAAGTTCCAATATGGTTGTATGTTTGTCATATTATGGGAATGTTCTAAGAGTGTTTGACTTAAGAAATGTTCTAATAATTTTATTTATATAGAACCAGAGTGGCAAACTGACATTTCGAGAGGCAAGTGCCAAAACTGAAAAAATGTCCTACTCTGAAAGATTTATGCCGCAAGAGGATTCAACGTCGGCTCATGCAACAAGCGTCAAACAGACAGACAGTGCCTGCCTGTCGGAGCGAGTAACACAGCAAAGAGCCTCTGTGCCACAGAGGACAGTGATTTTATACCATTAACATATCTTGGGATGCATGGCTAGTTTCAAGGAGGTTTAAGACGTGGTCAGAGACAACATGCTGAAGTGTTTTGGAAAGGGAAGACAAGGGGATACCAGTCAGTCGTGTTTTACATCAGAGGGACATGGAATAAAAAGTGGGAATGGGGTTGAGGTCGTTTGGTTGTTTGGCGATCGGACACCACTAGTTTCAGGATTTCTACGGTAGAGAGCGGGGAAAAAGATCAACGCGTAGGGTAATTCAGTGTGTGTAGGCTAGTTCAGTGTGTGTACGCTAGTTCAGATCAATGCATAGGCTAGTTCAGTGTGCGTAGGCTAGTTCAGATCATTGCATAGGCTCATTCAGATCAATGCGTAGGCTCGTTCAGTGTGCGTAGGCTAGTTCAGATCATTGCGTAGGCTAGTTCAGTGTGCGTAGGCTAGTTCAGATCATTGCGTAGGCTCGTTCAGTGTGCGTAGGCTAGTTCAGATCAATGCGTAGGCTAGTTCAGTGTGCGTAGGCTAGTTCAGTGTGCGTAGGCTAGTTCAGTGTGCGTAGGCTAGTTCAGATCAATGCGTAGGCTAGTTCAGTGTGCGTAGGCTAGTTCAGATCAATGCGTAGGCTCATTCAGATCAATGCGTAGGCTAGTTCAGATCAATGCGTAGGCTAGTTCAGATCAATGCGTAGGCTAGTTCAGAGTGTGTAGGCTAGTTCAGATCAATGCGTAGACTAGTTCAGTGTGCGTAGGCTAGTTCAGTGTGCGTAGGCTAGTTCAGATCAATGCGTAGGCTAGTTCAGTGTGCGTAGGGTAGTTCAGTGTGCGTAGGCTAGTTCAGATCATTGCATAGGCTCATTCAGATCAATGCGTAGGCTCGTTCAGTGTGCG
>JACXGJ010006334.1:0-34940 GCA_016801105.1 Esox niger | reverse complement strand
AGGGATGGAGGAGAGCGGAGGTGTTAGGGATGGAGGAGAGCGGAGGTGTTAGGGATGGAGGAGAGCGGAGGTGTTAGGGATGGAGGAGAGCGGAGGTGTTAGGGATGGAGGAGAGCGGAGGTGTTAGGGATGGAGGAGAGCGGAGGTGTTAGGGATGGAGGAGAGCGGAGGTGTTAGGGATGGAGGAGAGCGGAGGTGTCAGGGATGGAGGAGAGCGGAGGTGTTAGGGATGGAGTAGAGGGAGAGGTTAGATGGGGATCTCCTGTGTAGGGTGGTGCTAGGCCGCCTCCTTTGGCTCAGCTGTGGCAAATAAGCAGAGGCAGGTGCCAGAGAGTCTAGACGGGGCTGATTTGGGGTCCGGGGCCCCTGGTATGTGATACCCGACGCTGTGTGTGTGTGTGTGTGTGTGTGTGTGTGTGTGTGTGTGTGTGTGTGTGTGTGTGTGTGTGATTGCACACTGCTGACTCCTCACAGGGAGCGGGCCTGCTGTGCCCTGCTTAAAGCTTTTCCTGTTTAATGTTAAATCAGAGCAGGAGAGCTGCCTGGGAGACAGGGCAGGGAGACAGGGGGATGGGGTGAGGGGGGGTTGTGTAGGGGTGAGTTTCTTTTTGGGCCTACGCCTGCTCGGCGTATTCTGTCTCAGTAGTTGACTTTCAGGGCGTTTCCTGGTCACTAAGCCTCCGCATCCAATAACACACCACTCTCATCATCATGATCATCACAGAGGACCCAGAGCCTCTGATCCGATTGGAAGAAATTTCAGGATGCCTCTTCATGAATCAGAAGCCTTCGGACTGTGGAGGAATCAACACATTGCAAGCAGAGGATGTCCCATGTTTTCATCTCTCCTTCCCTAAACACCTCTGTCCACATATCTGATTTAACTGAAGTTCCTCTACCTCTTGAACTTTCTGCTCAGAAAAGGGCCTTCCTGTTTGTGTACTCTGCTCTTAACCCTGGGCGTCACCATGGCGATCCACCAAATGACTGAATGGAAGCAATGTAGACCAATGTCATCAAAATGATGCCATTCCTCTATTCCACCAATGATGTCACCGAGCAAACATCCAACCTTAAATAGTAGAGAGCAATGCTTTGGTACAACCATAACACAATTCAAACACAACATGCAACAATTTCAAAGAATTTACTGAGTGACAGTTCATTTAAAGAAAATCTGTCAATTTTAATAAAAGTTGTTAGACTCATGTATTTTACATGACTCTGTTGGCCATAGATACAGTGGCTCACAAAAGTATTCACCCCCCTTTTGGACTGAAATCAAAATGAATTTCATCAGGGGTTTGATCAACAAAAAAAAGTCCATGTCCAAGTGAAAAATTAAACATGCAATTTTTTCTAAATAAATTACAAATACAAAACAGAGTTACAAATAATGAAAAAAGACTGGTTGCATGCGTATTCACCCCCTTTGCATTGGCATTCCTAAATTAGCCCAATGTGGTGCAACCAGTTTTCTTTAGAAGTCACGGAATTATTTGAATGAAGTCCATCTATCTGGAAATCTGGAAAACAATACTTCAAATCATCAAAACAGGCTAGGATTTCCAAGACATTGAACATCCACCTGACCACAGTACAGTAAATGTTTGGTATAAGCCTTACATCACACCACATCCTGAGAAAACCTTTGTGTCAATATGATGGTGGCAGTTTTATGCTATGGAGATGCTCCGCTGCATCTGGGCCTGAAACGCTTGTGAAGATGGGGGCAAAATGGATGTAACAGAGAAATCCTGGAAGAAAACCTGGAAGTTTGAAAGGGACCTGAGATTTGGGAGATTCATTTTCCACAAATGTTTACCTTGACATGGACATTTTTGTGTTAGTCAGTGGTAAAAATAAAATGTCAACTGTACCCTAAAAAAGCTGTTGAAGATGGCTTATGGTTACAGTAGAGATATGAAAATGCAATTCTCTGGCAACAGCTCTGGTGGATAACCCTGCTGTCAGTGTGCCAGTTACATTCTCCTTCATGTCTGTGTGGCATTTTATTGTGACAATGCAAATTGTTGAGGCGCCTTTTATTGCCTCCAGAACAAGGCGCACTTGCCTAATGATCATGCTGTGCTCTAATCAGCTTCTTTCTATGCCTGACATTTTGGATGGATTTCTGGGATTAAAAAAATACTATATTTCTGTTCAGATTTCTATCCTTAATTGACTTGTTGACTGACATATATTGTCTGATTGATTGACAGTTGATGAAGCTGCTGTTTGTTTGTGGTGACAGCCACACGGACCCCAAACTCATCTCGGTCTGCATCAACCTGGCTACCAACAAGAAGAACGCACAGGTGATCTGTGAAGGAAACAGTCTGAAGATGTTGATGAAGAGGGGTCTGAAACAAAAGGATGTTTTCTTCATGAAGATGATCAGGAACTTGTCTCAACATGATGGACCCACAAAGAACCTCTTCATAGTAAGTGCTACTTTCCTCATAGTTCTGCGTCAGGTTAGATACCTCGAATTCCTGTGCTGCAGCCAGAGAACTGTCTAATTGCAAGATTCTCATTAATGACCCTAGTTATGGGTGTTGTTTCGGACCGCTTAAGCCCCTGGAAACACATTATTCTTGGACAGATTCTTCCCAAAAATGAACCCTATTACTTCATCTCTTCTCTGTTCTGCTGCTGCTCCTCTGTTCAAGTATGCACAATCACATACTCAATATCCCCAAGCCAGTATACACTTTTGATGGACAATTTCAGCAGACAATGCCAATTAAAGTTGATTTGTAGCGTTTTTTTTAAAACTTTTACTAAACGGAGGTCATGCAGACTAACTACTGTCGGGTACACATAATGAGAAAAGGCGAGCACATTCTGAGGGGGAGAGTTTATGTTGAGAGATGAGTCATTCTGATGAATAAAGGTAAGGAAATTATTGTACCAAATCATTCGTTTACTCTAAGGATAGTGGGTAAAGTATAGCTACTAACGATGAAATAAGGTTGATGTGTAGACAAATGAACTGAACGCCTGTTTGAACTGTCATAAAAACATTAGTTAAACACAGATGTTATTGGCGAGTAATGGGTTGGCTCGTTTGCAGAGAAACATCTGTAGTGATGTCAAGCTGGTGTCAGAGTTAATATGACCGATGTGGTTTGGGTGCGGCTTCCAAAACACAACCAGCACAGGAGTACCTTTTTATAATGAGTACTGATCTCTTCAGAGTGAAAACTAACCTCTTCATAGTTAGTACTAAGCTTTTTGTAATAAGTACTAACGTCTTCATAATGAGTACTAACGTCTTCATAATGAGTACTAACGTCTTCATAATGAGTACTAACGTCTTCCTAATGAGTACTAACGTCTTCATAATGAGTACTAACGTCTTCATAATGAGTACTAACGTCTTCCAAATGAGTACTAACGTCTTCCTAATGAGTACTAACGTCTTCGCAATGAGTACTTACGTCTTCGTAATGATTGCTAACGTCTTCATAATGATTGCTAACGTCTTCATAGTTAGTACTAACGTCTTCATAATAAGCGCTAATGTTTTCATTATGAGCACTAACATCAAAACAAACATTAATACAAACCGTTGTTCTCATTATTGTTACTGATTCCATAGCAATTGCATGTCTGTTGTTTTTAATTAAACATTGAACTGTGTTTCTATAGTTACCAACTTCCTTCTGTTCTTCTCTTAGGATTATGTGGGTGACTTGGCGGCTAAAGTGGTAGGGGAGGAGAAGGAGGACTATGTTGTTGAATGTCTGGGGACCTTGGCTAACCTCTCCATCCCTGACCTGGACTGGGATCTGGTGCTAAAAGAGTACAACCTGGTGCCCTACCTCAAAGACAACCTTAAACCCGGTAGGCACAAAGAAGGTCTTGAACCAGGTAGGCACAAAGAAGGCCTTAATTAACACTAGAACCACCAAATGCCTACACCAATTGGCGTATAAGTTTGTAATTCAAATAAAACTGCCATTTTGAAAGCTACACCATCCTCTTTCCATGACTTTTCCTAAATAGGAAATTCTATACTACCATATCACAAGTTTTCAGTTTGAAGAAATACTTTCCCCTGGCATTCTACAAGGCCAACCTTCAAGTCATTAACCTTATCGCTGTCTGTCAAGGTTGCGGACAGATTCTATGTCATTGGATGAACACACACTCGGACCAGTTATCTTTGACCTTATCGAACTCCTAGCTTTGATCTCTGACCCCTGACATCTGCTCCCACCCTCGCCAGGTTCTGCAGAGGATGACCTGATTTTGGAGATGGTGATCTTGATTGGGACAGTATCTACGGACGACTCGTGTGCTGTCACGCTGGCCAAGTCTGGCATTATCCCCACTCTAATCAATCTGCTCAACGGTAGGTAGTGGTTAGTGCAGTTCTACGTGGTTTGCTGTTTGATTGTATGTAATGTTCTGTGTATAAGAAAGACATTTAACTGCTCTTCCATGTTTCTGTTTTTGGGTATGTCAGTCCATCAGCAGGACGATGAGTTTGTGTGTCAGATCGTCTTTGTGTTCTACCAGATGGTGTTCCACCAGGCCACCAGGGATGTTATTATTAAGGAGACAGGTATCCTTCCTTTTATAAACCTCACTCTGAATAGATATTTTAGGCCCTTTTCAGACCTGAAGTATTACCAACCTCCGGTTAATCCTATGATCCGGGAACCGTACTGGAACCAGATAACATTGTAACTATTTCTTTGTGGGTTTCGATGTGTACTTTGGGTCGCTGAGTTGCAGTACCTTGCAAGACTTTCTAGGAAACACCACAGACTTACATTTGTCTTCTTGGCCGTGCAAATTTTGGCTTTGAAATGAAAATCAATAGCAGAAAAGAACCACATACCTACTGTAAAATACCAGGCACTATTGAGAAATGTTTTACCATCGGAAAGTATTCAGATGCCTGTCTTTTTTCACAGTTTATGTTACAATCTTTAGTCTAAAATTGATTAAATTGTTCCTTAAAAATCTAAACACTATACTCAAACCAATATTTTTTAAATGTTTGCAAATGTATTAAAAGACTAAAATATCAAATTTAAATACAGTAAGTATTCAGACCTTCTGCTATGTCACTTGACATTGAGCTCAGGTGGATCCTGTTTCCATTGATCATCCTTGATTGGTGTCCATCTGTGGGAAAACCAACCAGAAAGACAACCATTTCTGCAGAACTCAGGCCTTTATGGTTGAATGACCAAACAAAATCCACTCTAAAAATCCACACTAAAAAGGACATGACAGTCTGCTTGGAGTCTGACAGAAAACAACTGTCTTTCAGCAGACTGTCAAGAGCATTTTACTGCAGAGGTTGTTGTCCTTCTAGAATACTCTCCCATCTCCACACAGGAACTATGGAGCTCTATCAGAGTGACAATCAGGTTCTTGGTCAGCTCCCAGACCAAGGTCCTTCACCCCATGTTGCTCATTTTGGGAAGAATCTTCTAGGAAGAATGTTGTTGGTTTCAAACAACATTAATTTAAGATTTATGGAGGCCACTATGTTCTTGGAAAACCTCCCTCATGCCTTTTTTTCATGGAAAGCATCCTGCTGTCATTTTTTGGTACATTTCCCCAGGTCTGTGCCTGAGTTTTATGGATAATTCCTTAAACCTAATTACTTGTTTTTTTGGTGACATGCACTGTCAACAGTGGGACCTTATACAATGTGTGCCTTTCCAAATTGTTTCCAATCCATTGAATCTCACACAGTTGCACTTCAGTCAAGTTGTAGAAACATTAAGGATGATCAATGGAAACAGGATGCACCTGTGCTCAGTTTTGTGTGTCATAACAAAGGGTCTGAATGCTTATGTAAATGTGATAAATACAATTTTATTTTCTAAAATGTCTAAAAACAATTGTTAAGGAAGAACACTATTTAAAGCAATTATTAAGGTTGTAACGAATAAAATGTGGGAAAAGTGAAGGGATCTTACTACTTCCCCAAATTCCCTATCAATCACTGTTGCATTTGATGAACATTGTCATTGTATTGAAAATATTACAGGGATATGCACTGGGACACTGTGACATGTGATTTTCAAGCTGTCTCTCTGATAACAGGAAATGTATTGAATTGTTCATTTGGCCATAGGGCAACACCTGGGACTCTACTTGAATTTACAGAGTAGTCATGCCTCTCCAGTTCTTCCCTCCAAAATCACACCATGTCAGAGTGGGTCTTGATTACAGAGACTCTGTTGAATGATCTGAGTTGTGTAGAATGGAGAGTTTGATGGCCAAAAAGATATGTACTCAGACGGTTTGTACAACCCTTGGTTGTCCTCTTCTTCTCTCATTTTCTCCAGAGGTACCTGCCTACCTCACTGACCTGATGCACGACCAAAACGCTGAGATACGCAAGGTCTGTCACAACACCCTGGATATGATTGCTGTAAGTGTGTCTACTGTACATATCCATATATCTACCAAAATCAGTCAATTGAAGTCTGATATTCTGCATTGTAGCAAATTTTTCGCAAAGAATTTGTTTAGATATTTTTATGTGTTTAAGTAATATATGCAGTCTTAGAGAAAGCTACATCATGCAACAATCAAAATAAATTCCTGGAAAACTCCATAAAAGGTGTGTTGATGCATATCAGTCTGGAAATTTTACAAAGCCAACCCCGGCCATAACTGACAAGCCATTTCACACCTGTTATAACAGGAATGGCCATCCTGACAAAATGATTTGCACAAAAGTGCAAATTATCCAGGAAGTCAAAAAGAACCCCATCTAGAGTCAGTTATTATGACCATCAGAGAAACACTGGACGAAAATGGACTTCATGGCCGAGTAGCACAGCAGAAACCACATGAATGCTTGAGTTCCAAAACGCATCTGGATTTTCTTCATGAATTCTGAAACAACATTGATGTAAAAGTGGAATAATTTTGCTGTCATGTGCCGTGCTATGTCTAGCAATAACCAAACACTGCATTCCACATTAAGAACCTCATAAGAAAGGTCAAGCATGGTGGTGGTGAGGTGAGGACCTCGAAAACTTGCAATCTTTGATGGAACTATGAATTCTGCTTTTGGTTGTAGTAAGGTGGCATTTCATCTTGGGGGCATTTATTTTTGTTCCTTAAGTAAGTAAGAAGTTATTTTAGGTAGTTTTCTCCCATTTTTTATGGGATAACAAACAATTAGCAAAAATTAAACGTCTCTATCTTCATCTGTCTACCATTCCTATCTATCTACATTTTATTCATTTAACTGACACACTTATCCAAAGATACTTTAAGGAGCAATTCAGATTATTCGATATAGCGACCTTTCCTTTACTACTCTGGTGCTCTAACCACTCAGCTCCCGCCCCCCTAGCTAGAAATGATTAGGGCTGTCCCCATTTAATCCACTGGTATATTACTTGGTAGTAAGGCACTTGGTCGACCAGGTTATTTTTAAAATGTTTATCGAGTTGAACAGCTTAAATTATATGCTTCAAAATACTTGGAAAGATGCATTTTACATGACACAGTACATCAGAAAGGGGATCACTCAGATTGACTGGACTTGTAAATGAAACTCCCGGGTCAGATGCTGACTGACGCGTGGTTAGGTCCCCCGTCACGATGTGATCTGTCACAGGCTTGAGATCAGTGTAATTAGCTTTAGATTACAGCCGGCCGGGCTGTGGGCCTGTGGAGCAGCTAGCGGGGGAGAGGAAGTGTTTCATTGAAATTATCAGTGAGAACTATTAAGCTGTGAACCACATGAAAGACCAGGACAGGCTCTGGAGTGTGTCAGGGCAGGACAGGGAAGGTGAGAGAGAAAGCAGATCCTGCCCCCGACTCTCAAACACACTCACACAAACACAGAGAAAGAGAGAGAAACCTATGTATAGATGGTTCTTACGGGTCAGACAGAAGGCTAATTCATGGGGATATTCTTAGTTTTCTCTGAGGAAGAAGATTGGAAATGCACTGACCACTTTTATATCAGCAAGCTCCTTCCCTCTGAAATGTCTCTTGCTCGGCTCACCAGTAATGATGGATTAGGCCTCGTGTCGAACCCTTTCTCCTAACGAATGGTCCGGTGGAAGCCAGCTATGTAGTTATTACTGCGCGGTAGCCATGCGATAAATCTGCACTTTGACAAAAAGTGTCACTGCCACTTTGGGGTTGGAGAGCGGCCCTGCGGCGCGACAATGGACTCGTTTGAGGCCCGGACCTTGGGTGGCTGTCAGTGCCCAGGGGGCTCTGCTCTACGTCTGGATGATTAATCGGCAGGGCCTGGGCGCGTGGAGCACAGCGATTCAAAGAGGGCCTTTATCTCCCCCGTGGCCCCCGCAGAGAAAGGAAAACAGAATCTGCGGTGCTCCTTGAGCTATCCGCGCGAGCACGACCCCGCCCCTGCCCCCAACCCCTTCTGTCGCGCCACAACAGGTTTTTATTAGCAACAGCATCAGGAGGGTACATGCGCGCACAGAGCGATGCATTGTGGGATGCACTAGTAGTCGTTGAGGACCGTGCCCTCCCTGCTGGGATGGACCAATACGGCTGTCAGTGGTGCAGCCGATCGCCGCCCCTCACTGACTCCCTGCCAGCCAACCACTCTGCTACAGCTAATTACACTTCTCATTCAGTTTAGTGGCCTCTCTCTCAGTTTACACAGGGTGTATCTGTCCGCTGCTCAGGCTGGAATCCAATAAGTTGCAGACGGTGGATTTCCACAGAGCTCTCAGCGTGCGCGCCTGCCGCCTTGTTATTGTATACGCGCGTACGTGCGGTTGTGTCAGTGTGTGCATGTGCGTACCCAACCTCCACCGTAGGAGCACGATGCGGCGTGGCGGTGGAGGATTCAGAGTGAGATGTTCCGCTGGCACAACTCGCAGTGGTTAGAGATGGTGGAGGGCCGAGCCGCGGCGGACGACGGAGAGCCTTTCGGGTACGGGCACGACGGAGAGCCTTTCGGGTACGGGCACGACGGAGACCCTTTCACGCACTACGGAAACATCCTGGAGGGACCTGATCTCTTCTATAGCGCTGGTAAGCAGGGAGGAAGAGGAGGAAGGAGGGCGGCAGAGAGGGAGAGACATACAGTCGCATACTAACTGCGGATGCCTTCTCTCCCCAGACGGTATCATCCCGGTTAATGGCACCATCAGCCCAGAGGTCTTGGCAGACTACCTGAACGGAGACGTGGGTCAGGCTGGTGGCTCCTCTGACAGGTGAGCTAAGTTCAGGGCAGGGTCTGCACATCCGTCCCCATCCCCCAGAAGCTCCGTTCTTCATGGACAACTACAGCAAGCCGAGGCTGTCTGTGTTGGAAGCCTTCAGCCATGTTGCATCAACAGACTGACAGGCACCCATAACCAACCCGGTCAGTCTCAGACCGGGTCTCTGATGTGCGGCTCTGTGAACTGTGTTATTCTGCTCCAGTATTCGCTGATCTATGTTATTGAACCAGGGGCAGGAGCTGTGTCAACAGTCTTCCTCTATCCCAGAAGGCATCACTCCTCCCTCAACAGCAATACCGGGGCTTTGAGAACAAACACACTCTTTGCTCAACTCCGTCGAAGCTCAGATAGTGTCTGAGTTCCACTGTCAAACACTATACCGGCCAGCAATAGGAACTTTCATAATATAAAACAAATATTATCAAAAGGTTTGTGCAGCCCAAAAAGGGTAATCCATCCCAAACCACACATTCCAATGATATGCATTGTGAAATAATGCAAATATATGACAACAGTATAAGTTGTGACATTATTCTGCTTTTCATAGTTCAAGTGTGAAAGCAACAAGAAACATTTCTCTAAAGACTCAAGTTGACCACAACACCCACAATGCAATGCTTTCGCTATACAGTCTGAGGTAGTTCATACCAAATTATCAAGTATACCCATACCATCTACCGACTGGTTTGGTGGTCTGGAGAGCAGATAATTGTTTAAGTGTTGTGAAATGTGGTAGTGTAGTGACTAGAATAACGCTGTAATGCATTACTATGCAAAAAAAATCTAATAATAGTAACACTTTATTCAAAAATTTTACGAAGGCTTTTGCCTAAAGAAGTTTCATGATTTGTGTATTTGGGGTGGATTACCCCTTTAATTTAACAGGCCTAGAATGTAAAGTTGAACTTATTTGTGTTTCCCCTTTTTTGATATACTTTTAACATGATCAGTAGTCTGGGAAATGGAGTTTATTAAGAAAATCTCCTTGCGTGTGATTGAGCTTATTAATGTTTTTCAACCCTGTGCAAGCATGTCTGTTCTGGCTGCTGTTTGGAGGTTTTCTGTGTGCAACAGATAGCAGAACTATGCGTTGAATCTGTGCCACAGTTATTTCAATTCTCAGATGGATGTGGGGGGGTAAAATAATTTGGGGGGGGTAAAATAATTTGGGGGGGGTAAAAGGGATTGAGCAAGGGAAGGGAATGGAGAGAGAGAGCATGTGGATTTTTTTTGCAGCTCTTTGTAACTGATACCTTTTAAATATACTGAGCGAGCTGGGGGAATTGGCGTCTGTGAGAGTGTTTTAATTTGGCCCAGTGTACTCAGGAGTGATCCAGGTTAACACAATAATCAAAGCCAGCTCCAGCGCTTATTTTAAACTATGTGTGAAACATGGTGTGAATGGGCCCTTTAAATGGTTTTAATACAATCACTGTTATTTGTATAAATATCATAACAAGCAATTTTATATGCACTATATAACACTTCTCTAATCCTGGGACATTGGAAAACAGTGGCTCTAACTACAGGACGTTAAATTAAATTCCAAGAGCCTCAATGGGCTGGGTGACAGAAGCTAAGCAAAGGCGCCATTCGTGTCACCATGCGGAAAGAGAAGTGTCTGGGTTTCACTGGAGGTGCCCGGCAGTGATTGGAGAGTTTCTGAACGCCTCAACACACAACCAAATCAATAAGCGCTTTGATAGGGATGTATGCAATTGACAACCACTAAAGTGAAATATCCTAAAAATAAAGAAAATTATTCTATAAAACAACGTTTGTATTGACAGAGGTAAGACAGAGAAAGCAGTAGGGAGTAAGTAGATGGTCATTTTTTATGTGTAGTGGGTAGCTGTTTAAATAGTATGTGTCATGGATAGCTAGTTATATAGTAGATGTGTATCAGGTAGCTGGTTATATAGGAGATGTGTCGCGAATAACTGGTTAAATAGTTGATGTAGGATGTGTAGTGGGTAGCTGGTTATATAGTAGATGTGTAGTGGGTCGCTGGTTATATAGTAGATGTGTAGTTGATTGGGGGTTAAATATTGGGTAAAAAATTTGATGTGTAGTGGGTAGCTGGTTATATAGATGTGTTCTAGGTAGCTGGTTATATAGTAGAATGTACTGGGTATCTGGTTAAATAGTGGATGTGTACTGGGTAGCTGGTTAAATAATAGATTTGTACTGGGTAGGTGGTTATATTAGATGAGTAGTGAGTAGGTGGTTAATTATTATATGTGTAGTTGGTAGCTGGTCATGTAGTAGATGTGTAGTGGGTAGCTGGTTAATTATTAGATGTGTAGTGGATAGCTGGTTATATAGTAGATGTGTAGTGGGTAGCTGGTTAATTATTAGCTGTGTAGTGGGTAGCTGGTTAATTATCAGATGTGTAGTGGATAGCTGGTTAATTATCAGATGTGTAGTGGATAGCTGGTTATATAGTAGATGTGTAGTGGGTAGCTGGTTATATAGTAGATGTGTAGTGGTTAGCTGGTTATATAGTAGATGTGTAGTGGGTAGCTGGTTAATTATTAGCTGTGTAGTGGGTAGCTGGTTAATTATTAGCTGTGTAGTGGCTGGCTGGTGATATTGTAGATGTGCAGTGGGTAGTTGGTCATGTAGTAGATGTGTAGTGGGTAGCTGGTGATATTGTAGATGTGTAGTGGGTAGCTGGTTATATAGTAGATGTGTTCTGGGAAGCTGGTCATATAGTAAATGTGTAGTGGGTAGGTGGTTAATTATTATAAGTGTAGTGGGTCACGTCTCTCTACACCTCTATATAGTAGATGTGTGGAGGGTATGTGGTTCATTATTAGATGTGTAGTGGGTAGTTGGTGATATTCTAGATTGGTTGTATAGTAGATGTGTGGAGGGAAGCTGGTCATATAGTAGAGGGTAGGTGGTTAATTATTATATGTGTAGTGAATAGCTTGTTATATTGTTCATGAGTAGTGGGTAGGTAGTCATATAGTAGATGTGTAGTGGGCATCTGGTCATATAGTAGATGTGTACTGGGCAGCTGGTTATACAGTAGATAGCTGGATAGCTGGTTAGATATTAGATGTGTAGTGGGTAGGTGTTTAAATATTGGATGTATATTGAGCAGCAGATTATTTAGTAGATGTGTACAGAGCAGCTGTAACCTGAGGAATGACAGCTAGATAGATCAAAGCTAGCAGAGTGAGAGGGCAAAGCAGGAGGAGACGGACGTATAAATGGGCTTGGCGGGCGCAGAGGGTCAGAGGAAAAGGCCTGTCTCTTTTCCTGTGTTCACCACAACTGCGCTTTCTGTACAATGTGTCCCATACCTCGACAGCACACCCTCACCCCCGATTCACTGGGGCCTGAAGGACCAGTCTGGAAACACTGGGGCCCTTTGTCTCTTCAAAGGCCTCAACATACGTACACACACTTGGAATAAGGGACAGACGGGTTTGATTTCCACATCTCATATTACTGTTAGGGAGTTGTTGATCACTCGGGTCTCTTTATTATAATGCAGTCATTTGAACCCTTTCATCCTCAACCCGACTACCAGGACCTGACCTGAAATTCGACAGTGTCGCTTTCTCCCAGCACCACAGTCTACGACGATATGCTGTGAGACGGGGAGGCTCCCCAGACAGGTAGACAGTGAGGCAAGGCAGGCGCTGCCGCAGACAGACTCCACACTGAATCAGAGACAGGCTGGCATTCTAGACAGACAGTGAGGCAGATAGACAGGCTGTGAGGCAGACAAGGCTCTTCAATCTGACAGTGAGGCAAACAGACAGGCTCTCCAAATAGACAGTGAGGCAGGCAGACAGGCTCTGAGGTAGACACCCTCTCTTTAGTCAGACTGGGAGGCAGGCAGACAGGACAGCAGTCATGTTATGCAGGCAGGCTGTGTGACTCAGAGCTTGGTGTTTTCTAGTGTTTCTCTTAGCCTCCTTTAACCTGCTGTTCAAATCCCCTCTGACAGCCTTAGCGTGTGTAGAGGAAAAATACATATTTTCGCCCGGTTAGGAAGCGTTGGAAGGGGGAAAAGGGAGGAGGGGGTGCAGGGTGCGTAACTGATCGCTGGAAGTGATTTGGGCTAAAAACAACACCTCATTATGGGCGCTCGGAGGGGCAAAGCAAACAGCTCGTATTTTAGAGAGCCGGAGGATGTCGGCTTGGGCTGCCAGTGACTAACAGTGTTTAGACCAAATGGGAGGGAGTGAGAGGATGGAGGGCAGCAGGGAAGAGGAGGGACATGGTGTCGTTTGTTGAGGGGCAGCTTATCCATCACCCCGTTCGGTTAACTCTACTCACGCCTAGGCCCCCGGTAACAAGACGGTCACGTTGACCTGACCCACATGGGTGAGCGATCAGATCAGTCACAGCAGAGTGAAGACGGACCGTGAAATCAGCCAGCATCCCTTCCTCTGTCCATGTCCCCATGGTAACTGATTTGTACGCATGCTGGAGCAGCATATATCATTCCCCAAGCAGGCAGGTGTAGGAGCAGGAGGGCAGGGTGGATGGGTCTGGCTGGGTCTTAGGCCCTCCAAGCCAGCAGAGGTGGCCTCCCCCTGAGTCATTAAATTAGGATTGGTTCTTAATCAACTTGTCTAGTTAAATGAAGGTGAAAAAGAATGTAACAGTGTTTTGGTATTCAGCTGTTTTATGTTGTTTGTTGCCTCGGCTGGTTACCTGTACACCCACAGGGGCCCTGTCAGAGAGATGTGTTTTTATATCAGAACCATTTATAGGGCAGGTTTGCATTAGGTTTTTAATGTTTTTTCCCAGTGTGTTTTGGATGTTTTTTTACTGTCTCAGAGTGCCACCTAGTGGCAGTCTTTAGATCCTTCTCACATAGTGTGTGCTGTGTGTTTCCGACCATGCAGTGTGAATATTGTGACCTTTGGACAGTCGACGGCGATCCCCGGACAGCGACCCGCTACAGCATACGGCTTTCGTCCAGGCGAGCAGCTCTTCTACAGCTTCACTGGTGTGGTGTTCAGATGAACTAGCCAAGTTAGGTTCAGTCCACCTTTCAGAGTTGTGTGGACGATAAGCTCTTCTCTTTCCGTACCAGGACGTACAAAGTTTTTATTGAAATTTGTGCATGATATCTCAGACAGTGTTGATATTGACACTGTTATTATTGCCCAGTAGCTGCATGCTGTAGTCATCTTTTGAGTGATCTCATGTAATCCATCTTATCTGGTTTTAGCTCTTATCTCTCATGCATGCCGCACCTTTTTCTTGCTTTTTTACCCAATTATTATTTTTCTCTCTCGTCAGAGACACCACTGGTTTATAGCAGTGGAAATATTGCGTATGAAGTTGGGAACTGAGGCATGTATGGAATTTATTTTTATTGTAAACCCTAAAACATTGGCAGACTTTGCCTTTTACCTTGCCTTAGTTAATGGTGATAAACATACCATTTCAATTTTGTAAAGGCGTTGAGTTATTCTATTTAACATATATGTATATAAATCTGATCCCTTCAATTTTCCCATTTTGTTACATTACACACTTATTGTGAAAGTAGTTTTTTTTTTTCAGCAAACAATAAACCCATAATTACCAAAGCAAAATATGTTTTTGTTAGCTTTTAGTTTTTTGACAAAATTATAAACTTAATTTGTATTTTTATTAACAACTTACACTGTGGGACATTTCGAAATCATTTCCAATCAGGTGGGAAAAAAGTGAATGTGTTTGATTACTTTCTGATATAAAAAAAATGTCTTGGTAGTGCCTGGTACTCATCAAAACCTTTTTAGAAGCATCTAAAAGCTTTTTTTAAATAGTGTTACAAAGACTGTTTTGTTTCATCATTCCTTTTTTATGTAAATTGAAGTTGTGTTTTCCAGCTAGTTGTGTGAACCATAAACTCTACTATTAAATATTTAGTTCTTAAGGAGTAAAAACAGTACAAACCGTAATTGTTTTATTGTCAAATAAAAGTTATTTTCCAAATCCAAAATCACTTTACCACAGGCAGGTTTTTGTAGACTTCATACATAGTTTATATTTTTAGTAAGGTTCAGTTGGATTGAGCCTTGCTCTTGTGGTGCCAGGCTTGTGTGTTCAATTACAACAGGACTAAAATATAAATGAACAAATCTGTATTGCTCCCTGAAAAATGAACTTTGTACAATACAATGTATGAAAATACCGGAACTTGACATTTAAACACAGCCCCTGTAGTCATTCTGCAAATAGTGTTCCAAAAGCAAACACATATACTGGATATTTATACTTCATGGGAGGCTTCGTTGCTAATAATAAATACGGTTTATGGTAACAACATTTGATCCTAAATTGTGAAGCTTCTGGAGGTGCCTCAGGCTCGTGGAGAAAAGCCCTTCATATATAAAACACTCCCGTTGACACTTGGACTTTTTTGACTGTGGCAGTGCTCTTGATTTAAAATAACATTAAATATTTAGAGAGAAAGACCGTGTGTGTGTGTGTGTGTGTGTGTGTGTGTGTGTGTGTGTGTGTGTGTGTGTGTGTGTGTGTGTGTGTGTGTGTGTGTGTGTGTGTGTGTGTGTGTGTGTGTGTGTGTACACACAAATTAAACACTAATGGACTAATCTTTTTCAAAATTCTTCATGGTATTTATGCAACCCATTGTAAGGGCCTAAATCATATAAAAAGATGCCACAAATGACATTAGTTTTAAACATTTGCTATTATCAAATTAATTATATTTTCTTGGCACCTAACTTCCTATTATCTGTTATGCCCATACTTCACTATAGTACACTTTTCACAAATACAAATGTATACATTCCAACCAGTTCATTGCCTACGGTCTAGATCACTGCCTCCAGTATATGTACTGATGCAACCTAACATTCAATCAATCAATCAAATGTATTTTATAAAATACCTTTTTAGATCAGTTTTCACAAAGTGATTTTATTGATGCCTGAAACCCTAAAGAGGAAGCAACAACAGTTATTGGAGAATGGTTAGGAAAAACTGCCTAGTAGGGTCCAAAATTAGGAAAAAATCGAGAGAGGAACCAGACTCTGTACCGGGTTAAGAGAAGATGATATTTTGGGCCACGTCAATGTTTTGCATGATCAGAAGACAAGCAGGTCATAAATGCAATTGAACTTGTGAGCAGAGTCCTCAAACAGGATCCAAGTCAGCTATATAATCAGGTAGACAAAGACAGGAACAGTTAGGGACAACTTGACTCCTCCCAATGTCTCCGTCAGAACCTTGTCCTCTAGCTTTCTTCACTGATTCTTTATCCTGTAAAACACAAACAATTCCTATATAAAAACATTTAGCAGTTTTATGCTTGTCTGATGTTTCAGGTTTGTTTTTTAATTAGGAAAGTCTGTACATAATTCTGTGCACACTAGTCTTTATATAATTCTCCAGTTATTATCTCTGAACCCTAACAATGGCTTAGTGAGTAATTCTGTAGATTTTGGCAAATTGTTTACATATACAGTGGGGAGAACAAGTATTTGATACACTGCTGATTTTGCAGGTTTTCCTACTTACAAAGCATGTAGAGGTCTGTCATTTGTATCATAGGTACACTTCAACTGTGAGACGGAATCTAAAACAAAAATCCAGAAAATCACATTGTATGATTTTTAAATAATTAATTAGCATTTTATTGCTGGGAGCTGGGAGCACAGTCTCAAAAAAAAACATTAGTAACCCACTATGCCATCATGGATTAAAATCCTGTAGCACACACAAGGTCCCCCTGCTCAAGCCAGAGCATGTCCAGGCCCGTCTGAAGTTTGCCAATGACCATCTGGATGATCCAGAGGAGGAATGGGAGAAAGTCATGTGGTCTGATGAGACAAAAATTGAGCTTTTTGGTCTAAACTCCACTCGCCGTGTTTGGAGGAAGAAGAAGGATGAGTACAACCCCAAGAACACCATCCCAACCGTAAAGCATGGAGGTGGAAACATCATTCTTTGGGGATGCTTTTCTGCAAAGGGGACAGGACAACTGCACCGTAATGAGGGGAGGATGGATGGGGCCATGTATCGCGAGATCTTGGCCAACAACCTCATTCCCTCAGTAAGAGCATTGAAGATGGGTCGTGGCTGAGTTTTCCTGCATGACAATGACCCGAAACACAGAGCCAGGGCAACTAAGGAGTGGCTCCGTAAGAAGCATCTCAAGGTCCTGGAGTGGCCTAGCCAGTCTCCAGACCTGATCCCAATATAAAATCTTTGGAGGGAGCTGAAAGTCCGTATTGCCCAGCGACAGCCCAGAAACCTGAAGGATCTGGAGAAGGTCTGTATGGAGGAGTGGGCTAAAATCCCTGCAGCAGTGTGTGCAAACCTGGTCAAGAACTACAGGAAACGTATGATCTCTGTAATTGCAAACAAAGGTTTCTGTACCAAATATTAAGTTCTGCTTTTCTGATATATCAAATACTTATGTCATGAAATACAATTCTAATTTATATATTTAAAATTCATACAATGTGATTTCTGGATTTTAGATTCAGTCCCTCACAGTTGAACTGTACCTATGGTAAAAATTACAGACCTCTACATGCTTTATAAGTAGGAAAACCTGCAAAATCAGCAGTGTATCAAATACTTGTTCGACCCACTGTAGTTCCTCTCGTTCATCATCACAGGAGTTTACTTTGTTGTGAACATTTAATCTCTACTTCCTACCAGCCAAAAGACACACAGGAGGGCCAGCCAGTGAAGTATGTTTAAATAAAATTGTATTGAGTATTCTGGCTTTTATAGACCTTTACGTATTAACTTGAACATTTCGGACTGATTGTCCATGGAGTAACTAGGGTAACGGTCTGGAGTTTAGGCAACTTCACTGGCTACCTGTCTTTCAAACATTATTAGTACCTGGGTAGCCCTAGACCATCTCCTTCACTTCAAAAACTTCAGCCACCAGGTTCCGGATCTCCTTTACACAGTCCAGGGGCCTGGGGGCAGGTTCTGTGGGCTCCCCAGCCTGCAGGTTCTCTTTGGTGGGCTCGGAAGGAAAAGTGTCCTGGGTGTCTGGCCGGGGCCCCAGAGGTACTACCTTCATATTGGCTGCAGTAACTTCAGAGCTAGCTTCTCTGTCACCTTGACCTGTTGCTTTAGAAACCATGTTTGGTGGAACCGGGTTACCCTCTGATACTGCAGGTGGCTTAGCTGTAATGCCGACTGGCGATTCGCTCATAGAAACCTCCATCTCTCTGCAGCTCAGGGAAACCTTGACCTCCGATTCAGTCTCTGTATCCCACTTGTCTTCATCGTCATCCTTGGTCTCCGATGTGGCGGCACAGCTGGATTCTTCTGGAGTCACAGTTACACCACCAGGGGGCGCTGCTGGGTCACTATAAAGAGGATCGCTCTCACTGTTGGTATCAGGCTTAGCTGTGGTAACAGCGAGAGAAGCAATGCCCTCAGCTACTAAATCTTCAACAGCTATGGGGTCGATGACCGCTACACGGTTGACAACACGAACAGGAACATGGGATGGATCAGGAACAGTTTCCGAACTGGGGGAAGGAGTGTTGTTTAGTGCTACTGTGGTGCGTACGTCCATCACCATTGTCTCCTCAGGCTTCACGCCGTCTGCGTGGGCTGGCGTTTCCTCTGTCCCTGCTGAGGGCGTTGTCTGTACTTCCAATGTGTCCATGGCGATGAGCTGTTTTGCTGTCGTCACTTCTTTGGCAGTAATTGGAGTGTCTAACATTTTTTCCTGAGCGGCTGTGCCAACTGGATTGGTTTGTGTTGGAGCGCCAGTGTCCACTTTCTCAGGGATGTTTACTGGACCTGTCTGAGTTGTTTCGGGTGTTTGCATCGTTTGTGTCTCACCGGCCACCGGTGTACCGATCGTGTTCTCCACCTCTACTAGCTTGTCCACTGGAAAGGCATCAGGGGAAGTACTGGCCTCCAGGAACTCAAGCTCTTCTGCCCCTGACTCAGCCTCCATCTGCCTGGAGCAGCCTAGCCCCCTGGCTGGGCTGCTGGGCGAGGAGGAGGCTGATAGGAGACTAGAGCGGCTGGATCGACTCAGGAGGTCTCTGCTGTCTGTCAGCAGGTTGTGTTTCTTCAGGCTGGCTGCCTCCTTCACAACTGTAGACCAAACAGGAATGTTAAATGAATTCATTAATTCATGAATTAAATGAATTTTCCAACTATTTTCTGCATTTTCCCCGTAGCATTCATCTTCAAAAAATAACTGATATATATATATATATATATATAATATACACTTCACAAAAAAATTAAGGGAACACCTAAATCACAAATCGGGTCTTGATGGACAAAATATATTAAAGATCTAAATCTATACTGTAAATTGTGTAATTCATTAAATTATGTAAAACTGTCAATGGAAACCCAAACACCAAATCTAAGTAAACAATTGTAATCACAGGCTTTTCCAACTTGTGTGAATTTCATCACGGCAACTCATAATGTGACTCATTAGTGTGTATGTCCCCCTTGTGCCTGAATGCACTCCTGAGAACGTATGGGCATGCTCCTGATGAGTTGGTATCCTGGAGGATCTCCTCCCTGACCTGGATCAGGGCATCAGTGATCTCCTTGACAGTCTGTTGACCTGGATCAGGGCATCAGTGATCTCCTTGACAGTCTGTGGGGCCACTTGGCGACATTGGATGCATCAATACTTAATGTCCCAGAGGTTCTCAATCGGATTCAGGTCTGGAGAACGTGAGGGCCAGTCAGTGGCACCAATGCCTTCATCATCCAGGATCTGTCTACACACTCTGGCCGCATGACGCTGGGCATTGTCCTGCACTAGGCGGAACCCAGGGCCCACGGCACCACCGTAAAGTCTGACGGTGGGTTTTGTGGATTTCATCCTGGTACCTAACATCAGTCAGGATACCATTGACTAGCACGTGGAGGTCTGTGTGACCCTCCAAGGATATGCCTACCAAGACCTTCACTAACCCACCGCCAAACCGGTCATACCGGATGATGTTGCAGGCAGCGTAACGTTCACCACGGTGTCCCCAGACACATTCACATGTCTGTCACGTGTTCAGTGTGAACTTATTCTCATCTATGAAAAGAAAGGGGCACCAATGGAGGACCTGCCAATTCTGGTGTTCTTTGTTAAATGCCAATAAAGCTGCATGGTGCTGGGCAGTGAGCACAGGTCCCACTAGAGGACATTGGGCCCTCATGCCACCCTCATGTGGTCTGTTTCTGACAGTTTGGTCAGGAACTTGCACACCAGTAGCCCATTGGAAGTCATATTGTAGGGCACTAACAGTACTCCTCCTTTGTATATATATACAGTGTATCATCTTTTAAACAATTTGTCAAAGTAAAGACCAAAAGGTATGTTTTAGTTACAGTGAATTCATGTTTCACTATAACTAAGCCTAAAACATCTGTTTACACTTAGCTTTAGATTAAAAGCTTGAAATGCCTTGCAGCAAGCACATTCAAAATAAGTTTGGTTCAGTTCCCGAAGATACATTTAAATTGTAGTAATGCCCAAGATTTATTGTATATTACTTTACATTTGAGTTCAAATTAATTAATATTTAGAAGAAGCAATACCTTTGCTGACTTCCTTGACCAGACACTGCAGCAGAATGTCCTCATAGATATTCTCCACATGGACAAAGTTGGAATAGTCTGCATAGATGAACTGTTCAAGACCCTGCAGCTCCTAAAGAAACAGAAATCCACTTCCATGAGCAGGCCTTTTTGAGACAATCATGAGATTTCAGGATTTAAAAGGCCTGCTATTAGAAGAATATAAGGTTTCCTGGATTTTGAGGATTAATATGAGAGGTATGCTCCTGTACAGACCCACTTCAGTTTGCTTAAAATCTGAACCGGATTGTCATTGACCCAGTTCTGTCCCAGCATCATTTGGCTACAATTATATAGAGCAGCCCTTCTTAATCGGTCCAAAGCTCCAGAACAAAAATATCAATTTATCAACGCCTGTTTGATACCTTATATAGACAGGTGTGTGTTTTCCAAAATCATGTCAAATCGGTTGAATTTGCAACAGTTCTAAAGGTTTATAATTTAATTTTTGCTCATTTTTGTCATTATGGAGTATTGTGAGTATTTGATGGCAAATAAATATTTGAATCAATAGTGTATTAAAATGCGGAGAAAAGCAAAGGGTTTAAATTAATGAATTCAGATGCTTCAAAACCATTGTAATGAATGACACTCACCGTTTTGCAGGTGGGGGCCAGGTTCTTCTTGATGTAAGGCAGAGCAATTACCACCAAGGCCTCCTGAAATATCTTCTTTCTCACTGTGCTGCTGTCATAGTCATATTGCTGCAAATATGAGTTTAGTCAACATTTATCAGCATTTATTGTGATCAATACTCTCAATAAATTCCTCTGTGTGCCAGATAGGTAACAGGTGTGTAGTAATAAATAGGCAGCAAACCTTGAGCACCATGTGCCTAGACTTCTCCGTGGCAGAGCCTACGTTGTCTGGATGATCCTCTATGGCTTTGTAGAACAGCAGTTCAAACGTGTACGCTGCGTTCTCCACCAGCTGAACGTGAGAAACGCAAGTGAACATGGAAAACCTCATCGATCCACGACAAGGCCGACACACCGTGCGTAGCTACTATTATTATTCAGCGTAATCAACTGAGGTCAACGCTGTCTGACGCACAAATACTGGTAGTACCGATGTGATGGAATTCATAGGAACTCGTGTGGTGTCCATGTCATGTTTACCTGATGTAGGTCAATTTGGGTGCTGTGGACCAGGCTGTCGATGTTGGAGAAGCCAAAGCGCTCCTGCAGGTTGTGCTGTTGGTCGTGTAGGGTGTTGATCCTCTGGTAACACTCCAACATGTGGGGCCTCCTCATATCAGCCAGGGCCTGTAGAAGGAGAGGTGGAGAGGGGCATCAGAGGAAACAGAGGGGATAGCGAATGACAGACATTAGTGAGCGAATAGTGAGACAACGTGCAGGGGAAGGGGATGAGATTGAAAAGTGCAAAAGAAGAAAAAGAAGAGTAGGTAGAGTTTGAGAAATAGGGAACGGATGAGAAAGAGCAAGGAACAATGTCTTTAGTTGATAAATGTGAGGAAAACCAAGGGGGGATCAACAAAGTGTGTGAAGGTCAAGGCATTGAAGAAAGGATAGCTGGGACAGGGTTGTTAATGCAGAAGCCAAGGTGAAGAACACCGCACCTGCTTGAGGTCATCGGTAACCAACCCCTCCTGGAAGTCCTGACACAGTTGCTCCATCTGCTTGTCAGTCAGGTCTCGTGCCTCCTGGAACCCTGAGCTGATTGGTCCCATCAGCTCCTCCAGCACCGAGGCCAGGTAGGGCTGCACGCACTCCAAACAGAACTTCTCTGCTGGCTCTAATACACTAGCTACAGGACAGAACTTCATTATAAATTACCAGAAGATACTGAACTGTACATGTATGACCTCAAAGCCTGTCCCGAATCAGCTGTGTGAAACTGGACGTTGGACTTCCTGAAAGGCTGACTCCAGGCGGTGAAAGAGACATCCGGTCCACAACTGTTACAATATGGGGGCCTATATCGGAGCTCCCTTCACGGACCTGAAAGGACCATGCATGTGTCTCTGTATACTGTACAGTCAGCATCTTCTCCCAAGTTTGACCATGATAATGACAAAGCACAAAGATGTACTGAACTCTGCCACTGACATGCGAGTTGGTCTCTCATCCCATATACCTGGCTGGAGAAATAGCAAGCGCTTTGTGTCTGTATATCTAGATTAAAGTAAATGTGTACTATTACTTATAATAATCAGTAATAGAATAAATTAGATCTGTTTATACTACTACTCATACAAATAATAATAGGAAGACTGTACATTTAGATTTGTGTAATTTTGGTTGTGATGGTCCGTGTCAGTCTGAAAACCACTGATTTAAAGCATCTTCAGCACATTACAACATTGTCAGAACGTATGTCTCTTCATATTTTGTTTGGTAAGGATGTGTGTATGAAAAGTTAAGTTCCTGAATTTTTCATGGCTTACTAGTGAGGACTTTAGGTATAAGAATAGAAAAGGGTACACACAAACACACCCAGATGAATCTCAACGGAATGCTTTGTTTGGTAGTGAGAACTGCACAGCCATGAAACCATCTGTTACATATATGAGTAGAATAGAGACAGATGTCAACTCCCAACACCTACTGCTATATGAGTAGAATAGGGACAGATTTAACCTCTTGAGACCCTGTGTCCACATAGGAGGACACAATGTTTTAGTAAAATAAACCCAATGTCATCATACGAGGACATACTTCCTGTTCAAAGACAATGCTTAGCTATTATACTTCTCAGGTCCTGCTACAAAGGTCCATCACAAATAGCTAAGAGAAATAAGAAATGCATACATGATCCAAGCTGAGGTCTTAGGAGGTTAAGATTAGTTGGCAGTACCTTGAAGCTTTCCCTCCAGGTAAGTTCTGGAGTTTAGGATTTGGTCCATATCGGAGCGCATCAACAACTCCTGCTGGTTTGATGCCATCTTGCACTCCTCCTTCAGAGCAGACAGACCCGCCAGCAGATGCTCCTGCACCAGAATATAGGCCTCTTCTACAATCTACGGTGTAGAGAGAGGGGTCAGGAGTTAGGAAACACATGCATTATCAGTGTCATCATTATCATACTTCAATGTCAAACACGTCCGCGTAGGGCCCATGGACACCGCACAGAGACATGCAGGCCCGTGAAGTTAGGGCGCATAGGCTACGTGCCCCAGCTCAAAAATCGAAAAGCGCGTAGCTTCGCATATGTCAGCCACAGAGCTGCACAAACGATGATTGGTTGGGTTGCGGAGGGAGGATTTTCACTTACAGCAAACCACACCCTCTTCCTCTCTGTCTTCTTGACTTTAAGACAAGGCAGTACTTCCTTCTTTAGCGACGGCAAGATGTTCTCCATAACCAGGTTGGCCAGGACCTATATATATACACACAAAAACACACACACACACACACACACACACGTTTTAAGTTTTACTTGTGGTAACATCTAAAAAAATATTTTTAAAGAGATTTTTCCTAACTCTTCCTAACCCTAATCCCATTCAGTCTTATATCAGAGTTCCTAAATGCTATTTTATGTACGTATAGGGATATGTCAGAGCCGTTTTCTTCTGAAGAACCCTGGTTTGGAAAAACATGTTTATTGGTACTATAAGTATTATGGTGGATGACTGTTGGATCAGACTACATTTTAAGCTAACCTACACAGACAATTGTTTCCTACAAATTTATGATGGGAGATATTGTCTCGATTTGAGGATTTGAGGCGGCAGATATTTGGTCATGTTTTTTGTATTGGAATCATTACTTTTTTAATACATTAACAGCTGATAATGATTCATTCAGTAGGTAGGCTATTTCTGACAGTGCGGGTAACAGTGACTTGTTAATGAATCTGCTACTAGTGTTCTGTTGAAATAACCCTAACCCTTAGCCTGACCCAAACATTAACATTAAACACCAAATCCTAACCCTCAACCCCTCATTTTTACCATAACACCAACTTTGTAACGTTCACCCTAAAAATAACCCATAAGGCAAATAAAGACTTATTCTCCATGGGGAACAGTGACATGTCTTCATATCAACCTCTCCTTGATTTTTCTATCCTTGTGAGGACTTCCGGTCTTCACACTTCCTCACACTAACTTTTACTATGTTGGTGGGGATAAGGAATAAATAATCCCATTACAAGTCCTACTTTCACCTCACCCCCAACCCTAAACTTACAGAATAACCATAACCTTAATGCTCCAAACCTCGATCTTCAATCCTCATTTTAACCCACACCCTAACTCCTAAACAGGAAAAGTAATTTTTCCATGAGGAAAGAAGAAAGGGTGAGACGGACCCTTTTAATAAAATCAATATCTGATGTGAGTGTAAAAAGCAGACAGTAACCTACCCTGACGCAACTGCCAATCTGCATGTTCCAGGAGTCATAGAAGCCTTTTTCCTGTCTGTAGAATTGGATTGCTTTGAGGAATGCCTGCACCTCAACTGTCTTCCTCTTTAGGAAGTCTGATAGGGAGATAGAGAAAGAGAATGATAAAGGGACATGAAAGAGGGAAGAATTGTGTGTGTTTGTCTTTTAAGAAGGAAATCACAGTTCCAATTCTTATTTTTTCTTAAAAGTGCTTTGTAGGGTGGATGGAAATGTGGGCTGGAGGAAGTTTCCACAATAACCCATGCACACGAGAGAAGGGGTGAAAATGAACACCCTTTTAGAGATTGGCAAATAATTGGAATGCTTGTCTGGCTATCCTTGCTTTGGCAAAACTATGCCATGACATTTAACAGAAAATATGTCAGAAGAAAATTTAAGTTGTCAGGCAATTGGAACTCAACCCACGGTGTTTTCTTTTTTTACATATATATTATTTTCAGAGACATTTATGCTTTATTGTAGAGACGCTGAGGAAAGACAAAGAGCAGTGGCATGGATTCAAACAATTCTAAAGCAGTAAATGTGGGTTTGGGTAAGCAACTCACAGTGAAACACTCCAGGCCAAACCTGGGCTAAGTTCTGACTGACACTATTCCAGGCCAAACCTGGCTATATTCTGACTGACAATACTCTAGGCCAAACCTGGGCTATTTCTGACTGAGGCCACTCCAGACCACACCTGAGCTACGTTTGGACTATGTCTACGCCATGCCGCAAACTGGGCTTAGTTCTGACTGAGTTTTCTGTATACTCTCCTTCCTCAGGAGATTGTGAAAACATTATCAAAGTTATGCCTGTGCATACCTGCTACCATGGTAACTGTTCATTCCGGCTTTTTACCTTGGTTCTGGTGGCGGATGCAGTCGGAGAGGATGGAGAGGAAGGCAGCTTGTCTAGCCTCCCTTTGGAAGCAGAAGTAGTAATCCCTGCGATACGGAAGTCTGAGGTACACTGGGAACTGGCCAGGGATTCCGGTTACAGGAGGGGCAAACTCCTCTTTCACATCTGCATTGGAAGCACATACCATCATGTTGGTTATTCACACAGCCTGTTATTATTTGCAATGTGGTCTCAGGGGAATACGTAATATGTAATAAGTTAGTCTGTGACACCTGATTTTGCATGATATGTAACATTACTTAACAATGTGCTACCAAAACATATGATACATTATGTACGCAACTAAGATGTATCATATATTAAGAATGCTACTAAGACGTGTCATTTATTACGAATGCTACAAAAACAAATTCACACCAAATGTATGTTATAAATTCACACAAAACTTATGAAATTTTCTGCATGACACACGTACTTAAAATGCAGGAGAAACACATTGTCTATTCCAAAAGATAAAACATCTGAGAACCAACTGTCTGTTTTTAGGCAAGTGTTCATCAATCAGTGAAGAAATAGTATGATAATGTGTAAGAAAAAAGCCCAGCCTTTATCCACGTCTGTGCATCTTTTACAGGAGCACTATCATTGCATCTCTCCATAAACACCCACTCATGGTTCTTTGCTAAAAGCAGTAGGGTTCTGTGACTGGGGACCAAGAAAGTAATTAAACCAAAATGTGTCAATTTCCTGCCAGATGAACCTAGCCTGTGTCAGTGGGTGTCAACACTCCAATTCAAATGTATGCACACAGACTTAGGTGTGTGTGTGTCCTTAATTAGGTGGCCCTAATTTCCTGCTCCCATTCAGACAGGTTTGAACAAGTAATACTGTTTTGTTTGCCTATTTGTATTGGCATTTCCAACTGTAACTCAGTTGTCCAACATAGCAACAGAATGGGTGTATAACAACCGCCCGCGTAGACACATACTATATATATATATATATTAGATATTGCCTTTGCCAGCTCAATCATGCCATGTATGGATGTCCATTAACAAGGTGTGTCCCATACCTGACATTCTCAGACCCGGCGCTAGAACAAACTTGTTCTAAACTTTTACCCTATGGGCGGGCACGCTTTCTGTAGCCTGATGGACAGAAAGCAAATAATTTTAGCATGTACGGCTTACTAAAGTC
Organism: Esox niger; assembly: GCA_016801105.1. Taxonomy (NCBI): domain Eukaryota; kingdom Metazoa; phylum Chordata; class Actinopteri; order Esociformes; family Esocidae; genus Esox; species Esox niger. Next base: position 7,764 of record JACXGJ010006334.1, on the reverse strand, counting down.
TTATAATTGCAAAATATACAGCTGTCAAACCACTTCAAAAGCTTTTACTAACTACACTTGCTGCACATTCCTTGTAGCATAGTGTTCAAATCACTGAATACAACATCTCTGATCATATTTGCAGATCAAGGTAAAATAGCTACATTCCCGATGGTAATTAGTATAGTACACTACCGGGAAACACTGATAATGTAAATGTCTCTATAACACCGGAACAGTATTATGTGTTTGCACCAATAACTATTTGTGATGTTCTGGCTACTGAAAACAGCTCTAGTAGAACCCCCTATTTATGGCATAGCCAACAGTAGTTATGAAATAAATCTTCTAGTACCGAGGAGTCATTTGACCAAGACATCAATGTTTTGCGATTATTAGCATCATAACTACACACTTCATGTTTGATTACATTATATTTCATTATATTTTGTTACAAATAACCGATCACAGTCTTCTCTGGTGTATCTACTAGAACATTTTGGCTACCTTTCTTCTTGTCTGGTCTGTCACAAAATAATTTCACGATTTGCATCTTGTCTTGTATTACTCCGATTCAAATCTACGCAGATGCAGCGTGTTTTAGTATTTCATAGGTCTGAAACCCTGTCATTCAAAAGTAGTTTATTTATATATATATATTAAAAATATATGTTTCAAGCAATTCCAATTTTACATTTGTTTATTCTTATACATACATCCGTGTCAAAAATCAATCATGCAAATTTTCGTTCAGTCTTGTATTTTATTTGGGGAGGTGCAGAGAAATTCTGTAGGGTGGGCACTGCTCCCCCTATGCCCTCTGTGTCGCCGGGCCTGGACTCACCGTTGTCTTCAGAAACAGGAAAGCATTCGTCCACCATGGCCATATACTTCTCCTCAGTGGTGAGCAAGGTACCCCCTGTTGGCAGCAGCGTGTGGCGCGGGCGTGCACCCTTAATAAAGGTCTAAAACAGAGCAGAACAACACATCAGCATAACCGAGCCTTTTCTGTCATTATTTTGCATCAAACAATTTTCCCGCCACACATTACACTTTTTGCTGGACCACCTAAGCGGAGCTGGCCAAGAAGAGCAAATGTCTTTTACTGAGAAATGACTATACATGGCCCCGTCCATTGTCCCTTTGATGCAGTGAAGTTGTCCTGTCCCATTAGCACAAAAACACCCTCAAAGCATAGTGTTTCCACCTCTATGTTTGACAGTGGGAATGGTGTTCTTGGGGTCATAGGCAAAATTCCTCCTCCAAACACGGTAAATTGGGTTGATTGCCAAAGAGCTTGATTTTGGTCTCATCTGACAACAACACTTTTACCAAGGACTCCTCTGAATCATTCAGATGTTCATTGGCAAACCTTAGAGGGGCCTGTACATGTGCTTTCTTGAGCAGGGGGACATTGCAGGCACTGCAGGATTTCAGTCCTTCACGGCGTAGTGTGTTACCAATTGTTTTCTTGGTCACTATGGTCCCAGCTGCTTTGAGATCATTGACTAAATCCTCCTGTGTAGATCTGGGCTGATTCCTCACCGTTCTCATGATCATTGCAAGGGGAGATCTTGCATGGACTGTTGTCACCATGCAAGATCTGCTTGGCAATAGTCTTGTAGCTCATTCCAGCCTTGTGTAGGTCTACAATCTTGTCCCTGACATCCTTGGACACCTCTTTGGTCTTGGCCATGGTGGAGAGTTTGGAATCTGATTATTTGATTGCTTCTGTGGACAGGTGTCTTTTATACAGGTAACAAACTGAGATTAGGAGCACTCCCTTTAAGGAGCGGAGCTCCTAATCTCAGTTTGTTACCTGTATAAAAGACACCTGGGTGCCAGAAATCTTTCTGTTTGTGTGGGGATCAGATCAAATATACCTCATTAAAATGTAAATCAGTTAATAACGTCTTTGACGTGCGTTTTTCTGGATTTTTTGTTGTTATCATGTCTCTCACTGTTCAAATAAACCTACCATTAAAATTGTAGACTAATCATTTCTTTGTCAGCAGACGTTCAAAATCAGCAGGGGATCAAATACGTTTTCCCTCACTGTACTAGTAAGCCTATTACTGGCTAATGAACTGTTAAAACATTCAGTGGCAGAAGCCATACAGTTCATAAATGCTATTTGTGGTGGAAGTGAACTGTTAGTCAGTTTAACACAATGTTAATCGGGTCTAGCAAAATATTGAAACTTGCCGTGATGGCGTTAATGCGTGAGAAAACAATCTAGTGTTGAGACACTATACTGACACACGGCATACATATCGCTTCATGGTGTAGTGGTAAAGACGCAGCCTCTCACACGGGAGACCCTGGTTTGAATCCAGTGAGGTCAACACCATTCATCCCTTCTAATCGCGGATCGTCTGAACTACGCTTGCTTGGTTCCTTCTATTGATCAACCATTCAGATAAAGGCCCATTGACTACGTCCTCCTTAGGGCTGTTATAATAGGTGTCCTAATGGCTTCTCACTCACCTCAATGCTGTCGTGGCATTCCAGGCTGTAGTTAGCACGCACCACCATGTATCGTGCCTTCCACTTCCTGGTGTCATCAAACAGGAGGACTTGTTCCTCATAGAGCACCTTCCCTGACTTTGGGGGATCCTGGACCAATACAGAGATTATGTTTTAATACCGTGCCCTCAATGGATCCAGGCGAACAGAAATGGAACATTGAACCAGACATCCCAATGTGTCCCCGGGAATGTCCCAATTTTTAATTGTGCTTTAATTGTGTTTAACTGCATTGAAAAAAGACGTCAAAGTGAAATAATATTTTACGTAGCAAAAATGACCGGGCAGCAGAGCCTACCCGTAAATGGCTCAAATACGTTGTGCTTGTTTTGGCCAACAGAGGGAGCTGCTCGCTATAGCAACTTCATTCAATCTTCTATTAACTACTTGCTCGCACTAGTTCTAGAGAAAACTGTTGTGGAAAACTCAGCCAGGAGCTAGCAAGTGTCAAGTGAATCCATTACATCCCATAGAAACATATTTTCAAGCCAAGTTTCAATCATTTGCGATACTAGCTAGTGTTGTTATAATGTCACAATTTAATAAATAGATAGAGGATTAGTGCTTTAAGATTTTAAATAGGTTATGCTAGCTAACGTTTGCTGTATACAGGTTCTGGTCACATAATTAGAATATCATCAAAAAGTGAATGTATAGAGTCATTCCACATAGACTGATATATTTCAAGTGTTCATTCCTTTTAATTTTGATGATTGTAACTGACAACTAAGGAAAACCCCAAAATCTGTATCTCAGAAAATTAGAATATTGTGAAAAGGTTCAATATTGAAGACACCTGGTGCCACACTCTAATCAGCTAATTAACTCAAAACACCTGCAAATGCCTTCAAATGGTCTCTCAGTTTAGTACTGTAGGCTACACAATCATGGGGAAGACTGCTGACTTGACAGCTGCCCAAAAGATGACCATTGACACGTTGCACAAGGAGGGCAAGACACAAAAGGTCATTACTAAAGAGGCCGGCTGTTCAGAGCTCTGTGTCCAAGCACATTAGTAGAGAGGTGGAGGGAGGGAAAAGATGTGGTAGAAAAAAGTGTACAAGCAATAGGGATAACCGCACCCTGGAGAGGATTGTGAAACAAAACCCATTCAGAAATGTGGGGGAGATTCACACAGAGTGGACTGCAGCTGGAGTCAGTGCTTCAAGAACCACCACACACAGACGTATGCAAGACATGGGTTTCAGCTGTTGCATTCCTTGTGTCAAGCCACTCTTGAACAAGACACAGCGTCAGCAGCGTCTCGCCGAGGCAAAAGACAAAAAGAACTAGACTGCTGCTGAGTGGTCCAAAGTTATGTTCTCTGATTAAAGTACATTTCCTTTGGAAATCAAGGTCCAAGAGTCGGGAAGAGAGGAGGGGCACAGAATCCACATTGTTTGAAGTCCAGTGTAAAGTTTCCACAGTCAGTGATGGTTTGGGGTGCATTGTCATCTGCTGGTGTTAGTCCACTGTGTATTCTGAGGTCCAAGGTCAACGTTGCCGTCTACCAGGAAGTTTTAGAGCACTTCATGCTTCCTGCTGCTGACCAACTTTATGGAGATGCAGATTTCATTTTCCAACAGGACTTGGCACCTGCACACAGTGCCAAAGCTACCAGTATCTGGTTTAAGGACCATGGTATCCCTGTTCTTAATTGGCCAGCAAACTCACCTGACCTTAACCCTATAGAAAGTCTATGGGGTATTGTGAAGAGGAAGATGCGATACGCCAGACCCAACAATGCAGAAGAGCTGAAGGCCACTATCAGAGCAACCTGGGCTCTCATAACACCTGAGCAGTGCCACAGACTGATCGACTCCATGCCACGCCGCATTGCTGCAGTAATTTAGGCAAAAAGGGCCACAACTAAGTATTGAGTGCTGTATATGCTCATACTTTTCATGTTCATACATTTCAGTTGGCCAGCATTTGTAAAAATAATTTTATTGTATTGGTCTTAAGTAATATTCAGATTTTCTGAGATACTGATGTTGGGGTTTTCATTAGTTGTCAGTTATAATCATCAAAATTAATAGGAATGAACACTTGAAATATATCAGTCTGTGTGGAATGACTGTATACATTATGCTAGTTTCACTTTTTGAATGGAATTACTGAAATAAATCAACTTTTTGATGATATTCTAATTATATGACCAGCACCTGTAGACTAAGTTAACTAGCTAGGTTAGCTAGGGCTAGGTTAAGAAATGTCATGTGTAAACATACAGTGGATGGACTATTTTGAATATATGAATATATTTAATGAATTCACAACTGATTATGATAATATTTATTTGTAGATTACAATTTAAATGGTTTGGCATTATAATAAATAGTGTAAAAATATATTTTGAAATGTTCATGGATAATATTAGCATAAAGTTTTCTGTTAGAGAGAGTTGAGGAAGGAAAGGAGGAAGACTGGATAGGAAGAGTGAAGGAGATAGAGGAGGATAGGTAAAGATATTATTATAAAGCCTGCCAATGTATTATTCCAAACAATGTTTTCGAGATAAAATACAAAATAAGGGAAGGAATGGTAATCTGTCAACCAAAGTATTTTATTTAATAGTGTACTATTTATTATTAAAGACTGGAGTAAGGAGAAGAGAGTGAGAAGAAAAAATAAAGGGAGTCAAAAGAGGGATGTGAGGAGAGTGTTGAAGAGTCAGGTGAAAAGAAAGGGAAGGAAAGAAAGATAAGGAAGACGAGTAAAGAAAAGGCAAAATATTGTAGAAGAAAAGTTTAGGAATGAGTGACAGAAGAAATCCAGAAGAAAATACATTCTTCTGAGAAATTAAGTAAGTATATTATGTAGTTACCAATCTCATCTTATTTCTTTATTATGTAAAGTATTTACCCATACTACTGTCTCTTAAATTTTTCTGATGTTCTCTTCTGCTCTTAGACGACCAGGACCTCTGAATGACTGTCCAGACCTGAACAGTCCTGTCTTGTCTGTAGTGTTTTCTCTGTCTATCACAGTGTGCCTGTTAAACTAATACATGAAACCAGAACTGTCCCGCCCTTTTATATCATAGATAATAAAATGTGATACTTTAATTATATATTGACCGCTGAACTGGAAACACACACACATTCACAAACACACACACAAAAACACTCCTTACCTTTTGTTTGAGGAGCAGTGTTTTTTTCTCTTTCTGTTGCTCCAGCTCATCCCGGATGCGGGAGAAAAAAGCCACAGGGTACTGTCTCCTGTAGTGGTGGCTGAACTCTTTCAGTGTCTCTTCAGCACAACCTAAAAACAACACCACACCAACGGACAGTTGCTATTAGCGTCACGCGGCATGTAGTAGCATATGAAATACAATTACAGTATAGAGTGACTGACTATTAGAATGATTGGTGGAGACAGTGGAGGGAATGGACAGCAACACAAGGACCATTCACAGGGATTGTTGCGCTGACATTAAGTGAAACATTGGAGTCTGTTTCACAAGGTACACTTCCTTTCAACACTGCAGCCTTTATATCCTTGTGTAGTCTATCCACAACACGCTAAGTTTACCAAAACAACGGTTGAGGCTATCATTGTTTTTCCACTGTGAGCTTGGACAGTGTCATTTTTCATTACATCAACACTGCTAAGGGAAGTTCCTCAAGCCGTTTAAACTGACAGATATAACCCAGGTGACATATAGTCTATGTATGTCGACGATCACATCACAGCATGCAGAGTGTAGAGGCTGAATTCGACAGTTGTTAATGTTCATTACTGTCTCTGTTTCTCCTCTCTCTTAAGGGTTGCGTGAGTAAGTAATTGGATGTATGTACATGTCCAAGCAGACCTCAGCCAGCCATACGGAGCTCCAGTTCAAGGACACCAGACTACCCACTCAGCATCAACCAGATTCCTTTCATAAATACACACACACACACACACACACAGACAGAAATAGTAGCTCTGCTTTACATTCTACATTCTGTTCCACCTCTCTCTGTGGACTGTCAGATCTGAAGACTACACACAAACAGTCTCCCATTTCACTTCAGTTTCCACTCAGTGGACTAATCATTCCCAGGATTTGATGCCTTAGAATCTGATTCTATGGAAAAAAGGAAAACGGACAGACCAGTTCATATCATCACTAAACACCAGAGCTCCTGGCCCCCAGTGATAACCAGATAGATCCCACGATAATGTGTACGACACAACCCTTGAGCAACTTACATCAACATTGAGGCCTCATAAAATGACAGATGATAAGTGGAATGTAAGCTGATTTAAAAAGGTTAAATCTAGATATAATGTGTGTGTGTGTGTGTGTGGTTGTGTGTCTGTATGTGGGTGTTTGTGTGTGGGTGTCGGGGTGGGAGTATTGCACTGCCATTATGTCTTGGTGTAATATCAGGATGTGATGCAGGAGACAGTAGTGGGTGACCACAGAGCCAGGTGCATCACTATGAAAACAGTAATAAAGGGCAGAAACAAATTCTCTACCTGCCGTAGCTGTTCCAAAACTTTTCCATTCTGGGGACTACAAAATCACAGTCAAAAGTGTTTAAGGACCACATTAAGTGGGGTTGCCAAATTACTTTACATGGATATCTTGCCTCATCTTCAAAGTAGATTTGGTCTTTGAAAGTAACCAATAAAAACATATAACGATTCTATAGCATACACAAAATGTATGTAAAATTGCATGCCATTAACATTGTAACTGTTATGGTTTATGACTGTTATGACTGCTTTACCTGTAACAGTCTCACATTATTCACTCATCTTGGCCCTACATCAGCTACTTAAGATAGAGTGGATATACTGCAGTAGCTCAAAGACTTTCCCTTCAAACAAATGTCCAGGGTGAAATTAATCACAAATGCAGCATAATTATGCCTTGATGAGACTTGCAGTACACACATTGCTTAAGCTTTTCTCTTGATGACATACATTATTTAACTATTAGTTAATCCAACTGATCTTTTTAGATAATCATTTAATGATAAACGATCAACCTTTTAAGTAAACTGGTTTGTCTAATAAAGCTTTTAAACAGTGTAATGAAAATAAAATTCTGTAAATAAGCACCATGTCATAGTGTCCGGTGTTCGAGGACAGAAGAGCAGAGGCAGAACGGTTGGTGTAGAAATAATCCATGTTTTAATTAAAGCATGAACAAAAGAAACAAACTTACAACTCAAACCAGACAATGACCGGGTTGTGTAGCCTACGGCTAACAACCAAAATAAACCACAACTACGTGCACAAACATTCAACATAAGTAGGTTC